>VWZN01007997.1:13155-31940 GCA_013396955.1 Regulus satrapa
CAGTTAAAATGGAGAACAATTTCTGTCTTCTCTGCAGCAGTATTTTAGATATCAGAAGATTTATTTTTATCTTGAATCTTCTCCAGATTCAATAGCTAGAAGACCTTCACTATTCCCACAGCCTTCCCCTGTGAGGTATGTGGCCTGGTCACTCTTGTTGCATACCTCTATACAGCTGTTTGACGCCCTGTCCACCTCTTTTTCAGCAATCAACTTTGGGTATTTTACAAGAGTTCTGCTGAGAATATGAAAACTGTAGAAAACAAAATAAGCAATTTCTGTGTCCACCAGGTAACATTCCTGGTTACATATCTGAAGACACAGTGTAGGCCTCCCACAACAATGGGATATTGCTTACTTATGTTTAGCTTGTGACCTCCTGCAGTTATGCATCTCTTACCCTTTAATTGTGCTATGTACAAGACTGGGCTCAAAGAGTTCTAGTAAACAGTTACATCAGGCTGGGGGCCAGTAAGTAAAGAAGAAAGTAAGTCCTCTTTCACTCAATTTCCTTTTATGACACATTCAGCAATGTAGTTGACTGAGGCAAACCAGCAAATGTGGAGGTTTTGATTCTAGAAAAGCTTTTTATACTGTCTCTAGCAGTATCCTTCCACAAAAATATCCAGCTCACAGCTAGACAAGTCCCTGACCAGAGAGGTGAAACAAGACAGAGACAATATGTTCTCAGAAGCATCCAGCAGCAGGGCAAGAGACAATGGACACAAAATGACATAGGAAAATATACACTTAAACATAAAACCCCCTCATACTGTTCTATCTGGGTGGTCAAGCATTGGAATAGGTNCCCCCAGAGCCCTCTCTCTTTAGGCTGAAAAACCCCAACTCTCAGTGCATCCTCACAGGAGATCAGCTCCAGCTCTCTGATGATCCTTGTGGCCCTTCTATGGATTTCATCCAACAATCTATGTCTTTCTTTTACTCAAAGCAGTATTAATTGAGATGAGGGCTTCTCAGAGATCTAGACCAAGTTTTGCCCAGAGTATGCCAAAATCCTTCTGTGTGACACCACCTATATGACTGTTCTTCAGTGATTCACAGAATAAAGTTACCATATAGTTAAAGTTGGAAGGGTCTTGCAAGCATCATCCAGTCCAATCATCTCAGGCTCAACTCAAGCAGGCTTTTCAGTACCTTGCCCAGCCAAGTTTCAAATATCTCCAATAATGCAAATATGACAGCCTCTCTGAGTAATCTGTTCAGTGTTCAATCTTCCTTACAGGAAGCTTTTATGTTTCAGTGGAGTTTCCAGTATTTCCGTGCTGTTTTTTTTCTCATATTTCAGGCTATAGCTACAGCACACTGCAGTTTCCACCAAGAAGTTCTCAACGGAATTATACCACAGACCTCCATAAACACTAACTTAGCCTGTGGTTTATCTGTTCCCTTCCTCCACAGACATCCTGAAGTGACTATACTTGTGCCCATTTCAGTTCTGCTGCCCCATGTCTGAAACAGAGGAGCTCCATGTTCCAGTCTTCTGCATATTCCATCTCTGCCTCTCTTAACACTGCTACGTTCTCTGTGCTGGGTAACAGCACTTTGAATTAAATCCTACCTCTCCATAAAGTTACCATGTCACTTTACAGGATGCTGCTTACCCTGAAAGAAAAATTTCAGTACTTACCACATTAATCACATAGTCCAAGCTGAGACCAGTCATTAAGTCAATGACAGTGACACCTGGCACAGAGGAGGCATGAAACCACACTCCACCAACGAGCAGAAGCTTTCCTTCATGCACATGTGCAGTATGTGAATACCTGTGAGTTCAAAATGAGATTGAACTCCATTAGTTCAGAGATTGGTAGTGACAGGCCAAAGATTCTCTGCTGAATGCTCTGAGCAACCTGTCTAGCTGAAGATGCCCCTAAATCATTGCAGGGAGCTTGGACTAGTTGGCCTTTAAGAGGTCCCTTCCAAATCAAACTATTTTATGATGCTATGAATGCCTTCCACTTACCTTGGGACAAGAGGAGGGTGTGTCTCTATTGCCTGCCACTGAAAGCCATGTTCAAGCTCCCTTAGAAGGAAAACTGAACCCAAGGGCTGCTCAGCTGCTCCCAGACCTCCTGCAATCAGCACACCTCCTTCCCAGCTGCAGGCACTGTGAGAGTGGCGGCTTTCTGGGACTGGACCCTCAACAGCAATCTACAAAAACACAAGTCCAAGGCTGAAGTTTACCGAGCTAAGTGTCTGCCTAATGTCCAGGCTTTTAAATGCCTTTTCCTGTATGGTTGAGTTTTTTTGACACCCAACCTTCTTCCACATGTTCCTCTAGGGACTGCTACGTGCTCCCATTTACACCATCTTTGGCCCTCAGTACATTTAACGGAGTCAGTACATTTAACAGAGTCAAATAAACGTTTAGAGAGTTTATTTCCACACATTTATTAGAGCTAACTTTATCTGCATTCTTGCATGATGCTTTCTGCTCAAGACCTACACCTGGGAACTACAAATTTTTTAGAAACACATGGACTAATGCAGTGGCCAGCAAAGCAAGTGATCAGTTGCTCAAACCACAGAGCAGGATAAAAGGCTCAACTGCAGGACTGAAGTTCAGAAAGAAAATCTGTAGTTCACACACTAAAGGAAAAATGTAAGATCAGGCATTAAAGGAATATCACAGCAAATAAGTGATGGAGAAAAATTTGGAGGCCTCTTGGTTCATACCTTTTCCCAAAAACAAATGACACTAGATCTGTTATCACATGGATGGGATGGGATGGGATGGGATGGGATGGGATGGGATGGGATGGATGTTTATATAATAGTTTCCCAAAGTCTGCAGTGACAAGAATTTCTCAGCACTTTAGGTAGTCTGTTGCAGACTCAGCTAGCTTCATGATTAATAGCTTTCCAGTGTCCAGCTGATCCCCTGTACTACTCAGTTAAAATGGAGAACAATTTCTGTCTTCTCTGCAGCAGTATTTTAGATATCAGAAGATTTATTTTCACTATTCCCACAGCCTTCCCCTGTGAGGTATGTGGCCTGGTCACTCTTGTTGCATACCTCTATACAGCTGTTTGACGCCCTGTCCACCTCTTTTTCAGCAATCAACTTTGGGTATTTTACAAGAGTTCTGCTGAGAATATGAAAACTGTAGAAAACAAAATAAGCAATTTCTGTGTCCACCAGGTAACATTCCTGGTTACATATCTGAAGACACAGTGTAGGCCTCCCACAACAATGGGATATTGCTTACTTATGTTTAGCTTGTGACCTCCTGCAGTTATGCATCTCTTACCCTTTAATTGTGCTATGTACAAGACTGGGCTCAAAGAGTTCTAGTAAACAGTTACATCAGGCTGGGGGCCAGTAAGTAAAGAAGAAAGTAAGTCCTCTTTCACTCAATTTCCTTTTATGACACATTCAGCAATGTAGTTGACTGAGGCAAACCAGCAAATGTGGAGGTTTTGATTCTAGAAAAGCTTTTTATACTGTCTCTAGCAGTATCCTTCCACAAAAATATCCAGCTCACAGCTAGACAAGTCCCTGACCAGAGAGGTGAAACAAGACAGAGACAATATGTTCTCAGAAGCATCCAGCAGCAGGGCAAGAGACAATAGACACAAAATGACATAGGAAAATATACACTTAAACATAAAACCCCCTCATACTGTTCTATCTGGGTGGTCAAGCATTGGAATAGGTTGCCCAAAGAGATTGCGGAGTCTCTATCTATGGAGATAATCCCACCTGGACAATATACCAAGCAATCTGCTCTAGTTAGACATGCTTTAAGCAAGAATGCTGGACTAGATGACCTCCAAATGTCCCTTCCCACCTCCACTACTCTGTAGAGACTTTATTTGTCTAAAAAGCTGGGTGTTTAGAAGTCAGTTCTAGCTCTAATCACCATGGAGTACATCTTTACCTCAGTGTAGGAGAGTTCTGGAGTTTGCAGAAAATACCAATCCCCGAGCACGGGCTCCAGAGCAGAGCGACCACCATACACAAACAGGTACTGCTCACCTATGGAAACAACCAGGTGGCAACAGAAGTTAGAATCTGGTATGCTACACATGCAAAAGTTTGTTTGTATAGAAGGGAAGCTGATAAAAAGGGTGCACTAATACTTTGGGTAGATGTCAAGGACGTGCATTCTGTGCTCTGTCCTTTCACTGATTCAGAATGGACTGTGCAGACAACACCAGTGTTATTCACTTTCTTCAGCTACAAAGCAATATCAAGGCAAATATAAGATAAAACAATACAGTTTGCCAAAGACAAAACCCAGTGTATTATTAATAAAATTTTATTTACCCATTCAGCATTTGTTTCTCTGATTAAAAATTCTGACTGAAAGGCTGAACAGTAAACTGTGCTACAGTGTTAATTAAACACTGCTCGCAAATGGAAAGTGTGCTCCAGAGTAGACTAATAACTGCTTAACAATTCCCTTCTGCTCCCCTCGGAGAGCTCCCTGCCAGCTGCAGGAATAGGACACCTTAGAAAAGGACAGCTTTCAGCTCCTGAATGCCACTCATATGTTTTTGCCCCCTACAACCAGGATCTTTCAATACACCAACCTTAGGCTTGCTACCACAAGACCTGATTCTAGAGCTATTCACAACTACTGTGTGTTCGTCAATTGCTACTAGAAAAGTAACATTTCTCCTGAAGGACTTTTGGATAAAGAACTAGAGATCCTGTTCCCCCAAAAATATCCTTCAGAAAGAGCAAAACTTATTTCTGGCATGATCAAGCTTGATGAATAGCTTCAGCCATAGATGATCTCAAAGAATCAGTCTCCCAGAATGGATGACAGTAGGTTTCAATCCTACTTGCCACCAGGGATTATGCAGATAACAAAAGTTTTTAAAATTACCCTATTTCAAGTGTCAAGAAGAGATCTCAAAGCCTCTTAATTTCTTTCCTACTGCCAGGCTTGAGGAGTGGTCAATATGAACTTCACGACGTTCAACTAGGTTAAGTGCAAGATCCTGCATGCCTACACTCATTTCCACTCTTTCCAGGCTTTTTACCTCTGAATGTCACTTCAGTTGTGCTGTGTCTCCAACGCAAAGCTGCTGCTGCAGCAGCAGGCTGCAGACTTACGAGCTCCACTGCAATGTCATCTGGGCCTGAAGCATTACAGGTTTCAGGGAACTTCAGCCACAACATTCCCAAGCCTGTGCACGATGGGGATGTTCGTCCTCCTACCACCAGGGCCAGAGTGTCCGACAGACAAGACACAGTATGATACAACCTCTCACCTGTGGAGATACAAAATGTCATGGTTCACATAGGTGTTTTTTTCCAAGAAATTTAGAATCATTTAAGCTGGATAAGACCCTTAAAGTTTATCAAGTCAAATCATTCCTCCAGCACTCTCATGGCCAAAACTAAATCATATCCCCATGAGCCACTTTTACATGGCTTTTAAATCCTTCCAGGGATGTGGACTTCATCACTACCCTGGGTAGCCTGTGTCAGGCATGAGCGACCTTTTTCTTAATATCCAACCTAAACCTCCCCGGCACAGCTTGAAGCCATTTTCCCGTGTCTCCTGGGAGAAAAGGCAGACCTCCACCTGGCTACACCCTCCTTTAAGGCAGTCCTATAGAGTGAGAAGCTTCCCCCTGAGCCTCCTTTTCTTTACACTGGGCCTCCCACCCAGCTCCCTTGGCCACTACTACAATGAGCTTCCAGCAGTGGTGGATGAGGGAAGAGCAAAAGATGTCCTCTACCTGGACTTGTACAAAGCATTTGACACTGTCCCGCCCAGCATCCAGTCTCTAAACTGGAGAGACACGGATTTGACAGATGGACCATTCGGTGGATTAGGAATTGGCTGGATGGTCTCACTCAAAGGGTTGCAGTCACTGGCTCAGTGCCCATGTGCAGACCAGTGATGAGTGCTGTTCTTCAGGTCTTCATAGGGACCAGCACTATTTAACATCTTTTCTGGTGACATGGACAGTGGGATCAAGGGCACACCCTGCACACTTGCTGATGACAAGAAGCTGTGTGGGGCAGTCATGTGCTGGAAGGAAAGGGAGGGGCATCCAGAGGGACCCGGGCAGGGACTGTGCCAGCCTCATGGAGTTCACCAGGACACCAAGGGCAAGGTCCTGCACCTGGGCTGGGGCAATCCCAGCACAGAAACAGACTGGTCAGAGAATGCATCAAAAGCAACTCTGGGGAAAAGGACTTGGGGGCGTTTGTGGACAAAAAGATGACTTGGCAGTACGTGCTCGCAGCACAGAAAATCAACCATGTCCCAGGCTGCATCAAGACATGTGGCCAGCAGGTCAAAGGACATGATTCTCACCCTCTATGCTGCTTTTTTGAGACCTCACCTGTAGTTCTGTATCCAGGTCTGGTGCCCCCAACATACTAAAACATGGAGCTGTTGGGAAAAACTCAAAGTCCACTGTCTTGATCAAAGGGCTGAAGACCCTCTCTTTTGAAGCCAGCATGGAGAAGTGAAGGCTCCAGGCAGACCCAAGCACCCCTTCCAGTGCCTAAAGGGACTCCAAGAGAGCTGGAGAGGGACTTTGGAAAAGGGTCTGCAGTGATAGAAAAAGGGGGAACAGCTTCCCACTGCCAGAGGGCAGGGTTAGATGGGATATTGGGAACAAATTCTTCACTGTGAAGGTACTGAGGCCCTGAAACAGGTTGCCCAGAGAAGTTGCTGTCATTTGTCTGGAAGCATTCCACACCACGGTGGATGGGACTCTGATTAACCTGGTTGACTGGAAGGTGTCCCTACCCATGGCCGAGGGTTGGAGCTGTATGATCTTTAAGTCCCTTCCAACCCAAACCATTCTATGACTCTATGACTCCAGCCCCTCAATGTCTCTCTTTCTGTTAGGGGCCCAGAACTGGACATGGCACTCAATGTCTCTGCAGTGCCCAGCAGAGGGAAAATCACTGCTCTGGGCCAGTGGCCACACTAGGCTGGTACCAGCCAGGTGCCATTTGCCTTCTTGCCTACTTGGGCTTATGTTCAACCACTGTCAAACAGAACTCCCAGGTCCTTTTCCAGTTTTCCAGTCACCCTGTCCCCAGCCTGGGGCGTTGCATGGGTTTGTGGTGACAAGAGGGCAGGATCCAGCATTTAGCAACGGGAACCTTTAGATCTCTGTGACTGCCAGCATCACTGTGCCATGACATCACTTTTTCACCAGACTTTCTTGCACTTGCCATTGGTACGTGAACTCACCCCATCTTTTATCAGGAATGTTCTGTGTCACACAGACAGCTTCCCAGGAGCCTGCATGCTTACTCAGCACATGGAAATTTCTCACGCGGCAGTGTTGTCCATCCTCCTCCCCAAAGCCTCCCACGGTAAGAATCACATTGGGTTTTATAAGAACAGAGTGGTGACCATAACGTCTCAGGCCAGGAATTCCTGAGAGCCTTGCACATACTTCTGCAGGGACACTCCCAGCCATCCCAACAGGACCAGCATGATGAGGAACTGTAAGCCAAAGAGAACCAAAGAACTTACACGCAAATACAAACCAAAGACTACATTTTAAGTAAAAGATTAAGCATGTCACCTTTTCAAGATGACCATTTTATCTTTTCAAGAAGAAAAAAATTGATAAGCAAGTCGACAATGGACACAGATAATCTGACATGCCCTAGAAATCAGGATGTAATGGTAAAAACTACTATTGTACCAACTATAACTTCCACTCTGCTCACTCAACTCCTGCAATTCTGGGACTGTTTTCACAGGGTGGACGTAAGACTGGCCAAGCGAATGCAGTGTCCTAAACTGCTGCTGCAAGATATGAATGACTGCAGTACCTTCAAAAGGAGCACCTGTCTGATTAAGACAATATTTGGCTACATAAACAGCAAAGAACAATAGAAAAAGGACAAACACTTGGAAGTTGATTTCAAAGTTTCTTGCCAGATATTGATCCTACCTTCAACAGAAGCACTGAAATAACATTCTGAACATGCAAGTAATATGTTAATTCCAGTGGTCTTACTATAGGAGAGTATTTCTCCTTCTAGAGAAGGAAAATTAACTTCTCTCTAAATAATACATCCCTTAGCATGAAGCAAACTTTCAGCACAGGACTCTGGCTCACCTACACTTTTTTTTTTCTTTTAATCAGTTTGGAACCTGTGTCTTCTTTGTTTTAATCAATGGTTTTATTCTTGTACTCTAAAGACGATGAAGCAGAGGAGGAGCAGCTTCGCAGTCCATTTTTTGTATGCCATAATAAGAAAAACTGCCTGTACTGATCATTGCTTTGTACAAGACCCGACTTTATCCTTTGATGAAGTAAGAAATTTAATCTGCTTGGACTTAAATGTGTTTTTTCAGATTGATCTTCTAAAAGTGGAGGAGTTTTTTTCATGTCACAAAATATACTTATCACAATCTCTTTGGAAGATTCAGTACTTGCACTCTCTTGAACTGGGACTCAGGTCTATCTGAAAGGACAACTGGGGCCATTTAATTACATTAGAGACATATCTTCTGCTTTCCCAGTAAAATATATCTAGCATGGACAATTTATCAGACTTTGAAGGCTTTTGCTAACAGTTTTGAATACAGCAGAGACAGCAGCAGAAAGACCCTAATCCTCTCTCTAATTAATCAAATTTCTTCACTGTAATAAAGTCTGTTAAGCAAATGTTAGATTTTTTTTCTTAACTCAAGGATAGATACTATGCCTTTAGGAACCTTCAAGGATTTAACTTAAGGACTAGTGACAATCACAAAGTACATTAAATCACACCCACATTCATTTAGCTTCCATTTCACAGCATCTTCAAATCTAATTGAGACCCAACACGTGGATTCAATCAATGGCCTTATTTGCCTCAGAAATGCCACCCTGTCCTGTCCTTTTTCAGGTACTTTTCTTGCTCCCTAGAATATAGATTTCGACTTTCTCTTGAAGTGACAACTACTCGTGGTGCTATACTGTGAACACCACAGTGATATAAAACAAGCTAAAAATAACCTGCTTTCTACTCTGAAAAAGGAAGCAAGCAGTCAAAACCAGGAATTTCTTGGACTGCTACTGCCACCAAATCTTTTATCTTGGAAACACAATCTTAGTCTTGGCTTTTCCCCAGTTCTACCACTTTTCTCCCATCTAAAAAAAAAAGGGACATACAGATTTTAAAACATTTCAGAAACAGAAATATGACAGGTACAATTGCATCCACAAGGGACAGCAAAGCAAAGCACAGCTTTATGTCAGGCTCCTGAGTGGTCTGCTTGACAGGGCAGTTACACCACAGGCAGCCTTTCTTTCCCACAGGATGCCCAGAGGAAGAGCAGCCCTTCTACAGCACCCATGGATCTTAGGAGGAGGACTGCACCTTCTCCAGGATCCCTGCTCCACCAGAGCCACATTTGGCACCACAGGAGGGCTGCAGCCACCATTTAATCAGAGTGTGCCAGCCCCTGACTGACAGGGGTCAGCTTGGATCCTGACTGTGTCAGTGTTTCTGTACTACTGTATTTTATTTTAATATTCCTATTAAGTTGTAGTTTGTTTTCTTTCTTGCTAGTAAAGAACTGTTACTCCTATCCTTATATCTTTGCCTGAGAGCCCCTTAATTTCAAAATTATAACAATTAGGAAGGAGGGGGTTTAAATTTTCCATTCCAAAGGAGGTTCCTGCCTTCCATAGCAGACACCTTTGTCTTTTAAAGCCAAGACAACAGTAAAGAAAACAGAACAATCTTTTGGGATCTGGAAGGAGAAAATGGTTCAGAGAGCCGTATGTAGAGGCAACCAGGAATAAATTCAAAAGGGAGATCCCAAAAACAAGAGGAGGAGCAGGGTAGGCTGGCATTGCAGCCAAGCACTGGAAGGGCTCATGGATGAACAAATTACAAGCTGTTCAGACTGAGAGGTTCAACAAACTGAAAGAACAGAAGTGATCAGAAACAGCAGCATTACACCATGGCCGTGGCCTTGGTTTGGACAGCAGAACTATTGTGGAAGAGTGGAAAAAGCTACCGGACAGCAGCATCCCATCTGCCCCTTCCAGGATTTCAATGTTTCTTAAAACCCCTCAGAGATGCCTACATAAAAGAACACTGTGAAAACTGCTTGGTCTGTACCTGTCACACTGGGTAACAACGGAGTCCAGGAAGGTTCCAACCCCTTTGAGGCAGCCAACACAAAGTAATGAGAACATTTAAGATGCCATTCCTGTAGCAAGCCCAAAGTAAAAAACAAATAAACAAATAAACAAATGAAGGAAGAACTAAATAAATAACAATTCCCTTCAAAATCTTAGAGCAAACAGTAGTAAGGACCTCAGAACAGCTGGGGTGACCAAATCAAATACCAATCCAGTCTAGCACTGTTCCCATCAATGGTCAGAATCACAAGGGTAAAGCTGAATCAGAGAAAGAACTGGTAGGTAAATGTGGTGGTGAGAACCTCTCTCACTCCCAACTTTCAAAAATTTACAGTCCAGGGATCTTCTAAGCAAGAAGCTGTGTCTTTGTATTGAACAATCCCTTGTATTGAACAAGATGGACTTTTCATCCATGAACCTACCCGGCTGTTCTTTGAACTCACATACACTTTTAATGTGCCCAACATGCATTCCATAGCCGAACTATAAGTTGCACGGGAAACTTTTTCTTCTTGGAATCAGCTTCCCTTTATGCTTTTCAGTTCTTACCATTAAAAATAATGAGGTCTTTATACCAGAGAGATTAAGTTTTCTTAAAGTTCATGGAATATAAGTGATTCCAAAGAAATGACAAATGTTAAAAAGGTGCAACATGGTCTGTGCTGGACAATAATACATAATTTTCAGTCTGGCCTTGGAAATATTCTGAGGCAGAAGCACAAGCAAAAGGAGTGTACAGGAAGCCAGTAGCAATGAGAGTTCACTCTGGCATTTATGAGACATTAGGGAATTGAGTGTGTTCAATCCCACGGGGTGGGATATATTCAGCCAACTACGTGACTAGCAAGCATAAGCATGAATTTAAAAGGCACAAGAACTTAAGTTATCAGCTTCATTGCCCCAGCCCATATTAGCAAAAAGCAAATATTAGTTTAAGTTAAGAAAAGGCATATAGGTAAAAAGCATATTTTGAAAAGTGACATCCAGAAATTAACATAAATACTGAAAATGGAAGAAACCACTATTAGTCTCCCTTCACAGTGGGTGTCTATTTAACATTTGTTACCTAATTTGACCAAGCTTGTTTAGATCTTACTTAATCTTTCTCTCAAAGGCTAATTGTAGAGCTCTCTTATCACACTGTTTACTCCTGTGCACCTTTCCAGCTCGGACTCACGCACATGAACCTCCTCTGTAAGGAAAACAATACCAAGTCTTTCCTTCCCACTGTATGAGCAATGACCTTGGCCTACAATTCTAGCAGACATTTCTAAACCACTTAGCAAATCTACCACCACTTTCAGCCACCACTTTTTCATATAGCAGGAGCAGATCCTACCATGTTGGCAAAACAAATTTAAGCACATTCAATTGTTTTCATATTACAGTTATTATATTTATAAAATTATAAACAAAGGCATAAAATCAAAAGAGAAACTTCTAGTAAGTATTCCACAGGATATTCAGCTCAAAGTTACTCACTATCTTGCACTTATCTTCACTTCTAGACTTTAAATAGTTGGAAACTTTGCCAGCAGTTAACATAAAAATGGCAAAGAACAGAGTCATAGCTGAATTTCAATCATTAATACACCAATGGCTGTACAAAGTCAAACCAAAAAATATCCAGAATTAAAAACCTATTTCCAACAATGACAAACAAGAAAGTAGTCTATGGAAATGGAAGAGAGCAGGACAAGGGCATCTGCTTTCCCCAGGAATGGTCTCAGCCAACTGCAGTCAGGAACAGCACAGCAGGTGTATATTTATGTATTCAGTAATCCTTAATGGATTTCTCTTTCATTAAAGTAATTGTCCTTGAATCCATGCCAACTTTTGGCATGTACAACTTCTTTTGTACTACCAGGTACTTTGCTGTGACAAGCCTGTCTCTTTGAGAGACTGCTCACAGGAAGGAAGGAACATGCAGCTCTTCTAAGATGAAAATTATCTACCTGGAATTGAGATTAAACTGAATAGGCAATTAATTTAATTAAAATATTCTTAATTCTACGATCAAGGAGAGCCTTCTTCCCATGCTGCTTCAACAGGAGCTCCCCATGGCCTCTGTGTTAACCAAGCTGATCCAAGGTCCTTTCTTCCTCCATGAACACCTGTGCCTCAGCAGCTCTGTACAGAACTGCAACCCTAAGAAATTGCAAATACCTTATGATATCAAAGTCAGGTCCCTGATCTTCCAAATAAAGGAAAGTTACCTCGTACTCATCAAAAGGCTCCAGAGTCTGCACTCTTTGCTTCTCATCTTCTGGAATACAACAGGTGAAAAACTCATTCATATCCATGACACTGCACTCAGTCCAGCCCTAAAAGAGAAATCTCTCCAAGTCATCGCCTCTGGAAGGACAGAAACTCACTTCCCAAAGGAAAAAAAAAGACACTAAATAAAACATCTGCATGAGCCACTAAGACTGTCAAGCTAAAGCAAGAGCATCCGAAAAACTGGTGAAAATAGATCTCTCATCTCTAAAGTTCTTAAAAACTTCATTTATTACATCAAAAGTCTCAGAGGAACCCATTAATCCCATATGAGACAGTAGGCTGCAAGCCAGTTGGGAGCACCTTCTAATCATGAGTCATGCTATCAGAGAAGGCAGTACCTCAGCCTCAGCCCTGTTTGCTTCAACCCATAACTGACCAAGCACTCAGTGTTCCAATCTTCCCCAGATAAGTCGCACTTCATGCATGCCCTAGAGCTACAGGTGCTCACCTTCCCCAGAAAGCGCCTCTGCTGGGCCTCACAGTCAGGGTACTGTGCCAGGGAGTGCAGGGCAGTGTTCAGCTGGCTGAAATGCTGCCGCATGACGTGTCCAAAGGGGTCCTCTGGGTGCACCTGCTCATACATCAGGAAGCATGCCTGAGGGAAATGCTCTGCTGCCCACTGAATCAAGGCATCTGACCTGTTGGGAGATTGCACATAAGAAATTAAATTGAGGGCCCGCTCATCATATGACAGATGCAGTGTACCCTTCTGCAACACCATAAAACTGCTATTAAGGCATCCTGACAAGTGGCAATACACTAATGAGAGTGCTGCGCTGAAGATCTCCTTCCCATCTGCAATACAATTCAGGGGATGAGAAGAACAAAAACCTCCAAATTACTCATTTGAGATTTTCCTCTTCTTTTCCTTCCTTTTA
This sequence comes from Regulus satrapa, assembly GCA_013396955.1. Classification (NCBI taxonomy): domain Eukaryota; kingdom Metazoa; phylum Chordata; class Aves; order Passeriformes; family Regulidae; genus Regulus; species Regulus satrapa. The sequence continues at coordinate 26,415 of VWZN01007997.1, forward strand.
AGGTATTATGTGGGCTTCAATTACATCATCATAATTATGAGGTAGGGAGCTATTTGGGGAGGCCACAGAATTCCCAAGGCTTTAGTTTTAAGAGAACAGGTCTCCAAACCCAAGGTGAGGTACTCAGAAGAAGCTTGTTCTTCTCTCTTTGCCACTGGGTAAGTGTTGGGGGTTGGTTTCTCTTTCTTTCTTATCTGTAGAATTTTTTACCATTGGTCTCCTAGGAGCATTAATGTGGGTACTTAAGGAAAGCAAAGACTCTGGGTCAAGGCAGACAAAAAGACAGGGGAGGACATGGTGACTCACTTGGCAGAGGGGAGAGAAGAGGGGGGGTTTTCTCGGAGAAAACCTGGCCCGTGNGCAGTTGCTGTTGTTTGTTTGCCTCGATAAACTTACTAGTAAAGAACAGTTATTCCTTATTCCCATACCTCTACCTGAAAGCACATTAATTTCAAAATCGAACTAATCCGGAGGGAGGGAAGTTTGGGGATTTTTTTTCAATCTCTGTTTTCAAGGGAGACTTGTCTTCCCTAGCAGATACCTGTCATCCAAAACCACGACAGTAAGAGAGGAGAACCCAGCTGACCTGGTGTTCTCCATGTAGGTGAGCACCACCTCTGCGATGAAGAGGGTAGGGATTTCCTTGTTCAGTCCTGCTTCCTCCAGGGTTCTCTCCAGCTCAGACAGCTCTGATAAATCCACTCCCAGTAATTTATAATCCTCTCCAGAAAAGGTAATGGCTCCTGGGAGACAAAAGTTATACAACCTCATTATGGTGCTGCTGCAATACTGAGACCAAAAGAGACAAACATGAAAATCAAACCCATAGGCCATCACTCACAAGTGAGAACTGGATTTCTATGGAACATGTACAAGAAAATCCCCACCACCACATGACCCCATGAACGGATAGTGCCATGTGATTCATTTAACTGCAGGTCTAAAACACCATTCTTCCTAATGCAAATTTCACCTACAGATTTCTCACAGAACGATTACACTTACTAGAACACCAAAACTTTTATTATATTTACTTTAAGGGAATTTTTTAGAACCACTGCAACTCAAAATTAAACCTAAAGGGCTCTCATTTATACACCTTTCACTTTAGGCTAAGAAAGTTCAAAGCCTAAATTGACATCAAAGCATTCTATCAAAGCCATCATTGCTTTGACAGAATTTCAATGGTTTCCCTCACAATCAGAAAACCATTCTCAGGTTTCCTAGGCTTGGCTGGTTGGTTTGTTAAACAGATTTGATTTCTGTATAATGGCACTGAATCCTGAAACTGCACATGTTAGCTCTTGGCAAACACCAGGATCTGACTCATAGATCACCATCCTAAGAAATAAGTTCCAGTTTACAATCTGCAAGCATTTATCATACCTCTGTACCCCATCAGAATATGGTAAGTTATGGCCAGTTGACCTTTCCAGCCAAAACTACCTCATTAACAAAGCAAACTGTAAAGTACCTTTAGAAATCACCCACTTTGTCTCTGCAACCCAACAACTGTATCTGTCCTGAGGACAGTTAACCTACATTGTTCAAAAAGGCATACACTTCAGGAGGCAAAATGGCCTTTTTCAGAAGTCCATCAGAGTGTTCCGTTCTAATTTCTTCTTGTTGTCCATCCATCCTTTGCTGACCTCTGGACACAGAGAATAGAGCATTTCCAGCTATCTGACACCTTTCTTTAAGTACCTGAAGATTCTTGGTATGGACAGAGCTCCTTGCCACAGGACTCTGCCAATATTAAAAATGTGAATGGATTCAGGAAGAAAATGAACAAGCTCATGGAAGAGCTACTCACTAAGATCTGGGAGTCAAGAACTCACAGTCTAAAGCTCTTTTCCATCTATATTTAAATTTATTAACACCATCTAAATGCAGCGGCTTACATATGTCTCTCCTGCATTTCACTCCATCTTTTCCAGACCATTTGTGTACTTTGTCAAACTCCTACTCTCATTCATCATATCGCAAGTCCCCATATTTCCTGCAGGTTTATGACATTTCATCTTCTATAGCATATCATCACTGGAAATCCTGGAGGACAATAGATGTAGGAGAAACCTCTAGTCATCCACATACTTTACATCCCTCCCTTTGCCCCTTAGCACTCAGCTGACACAATATTCTGCAGTAGTTTCACAAAGCTCATTTCCTCCTGCCTTGGAGGGTAAAAAAAAAGTCAGAAGACATATCTTTTATTACAGTCAAGACACTTAAGAGTCAAATCTTCTCTCTTACCCATCAAGCTCATAAATCACTGTCTAATTTAGGGTGAAAGAGATGTTTAAAAGTCATCTTGTTCAAATACTTCCTCATGGCAATTACCTGTGTCATGTTGCTCAAAGCTTTGTCCAGTCAAGCTCTATCTCCAAGGCTGGAGATTCCATTACCTGTCTAGGCTATCTATTCCCATTTTTAACTACTCATGTGGCACAACCTGCTCCCCAACATTTTCATTATACATCACTGGAATTTCCTTTTTATCCAACTATCAACTATTGTCCCTTGACTATTTGCTTTATGCCTCAAAGAAAAGTGTGGCTTTGTCTTTTCTAACCTCTCCCAATAAGTAAACTGAAGAGCACTGTAAGACTCGCCTCCCTCCCAAACTCATCTCCATAGACCTGAACAAACCCAGTTCTCTCAGCCTCTCCTCCTATATCACCTGCTCTATCACTTCATCATCCTCATCACCTCCCACTGGACATGCTGCAGTGTGCCACTAGTTTTGGACCAACATGCTCTGAGCTGGACAAACCCTTTCAGAAACTGCAAGAGAAAAAAAACTGGCCTTGGTTTGATGTAATCAGCTCCTGACAAATCTATCCTGTCTTCTTTTTATCTCCCAATGCTTGCAAATTATTTGTTTCAACATTTTTCATAAAATGAACATCCTTTTCATCTACATTTTCATAGTTCCCCTACTATCATGTCTCAGTTTTTGAAGGCTGAAGCTATGTTTACTTCTTCTAAGCATTTTGTAAAAAAAAAAATCTTCCATGAATGCCATACCTAATCCTTCCCCGCCAGTGTCTCCCACCAGTGCTGACAACTCTTTCATTCCTTTGATCAGAGTAGCTTTTTGGCATGCCACATTTGGGAAATCTACCTCATATACCACAGTGTGATGCAGAAGACCCATATCCTTCAAACGGAAGTATAAGGAATCAAAGCCAGCACCTAAAGATAGAATCTGCAGAGAAAATATCACAAAAAGTTATACTCTAGCAGCATCTTGAGCATCTAGGCGTGAAAAATAATTAATGCCATCAGTAGGGTGACAAAATCAGGCAGTCTCCTGCAAGAGGCAGAAGAATTTTGTGTGGATATTGCCCCCTCACAGATACTTCTGCCAAAGTGACACATGGACAGCCACAGTCCTGCCAGTCGGATTTCAGTGCCCTGCTGGGAATGGATCCTAACAGATGCACTAACGAGTAACTTCCCACATGCCAGAAAGACTTTACACATATTTAGTGAGAGATGCCAGAAGCCCCAGAGAAAATGTACCTGTGTCCTGGGTAGGCTTTGTGTCTTCAGCAGGAAGTCCTGAACACAGTGATCTACAGCACGGGCACGGATGTAATAACCGCTGTAGGAACAAATTCAGCTGTAATAACTGTCCAGGAACCCCATTTCTCCAGCAATGGCAACTTCAATTTTTAAAAAAGAAAGATTTTTTTTTTTTCTCTAAGCTTCTACCCAATAATTTTCTGTTTACAGACCTGCATTGGGAAGTGATTTTATCATCTCTAGAGCTTGCTAATAAATACAGATCTCCTGCAATCAGTGTATGTATTAACCCAGAGGAAAACGTGCAGTTATCCCAGCCGAACCTGTTCTGTTTTGCACAGGTACTGCATATTTGCTGGATGAAAATGTATGAATTCAGACACTGAGGCTGCTCCCTTGAAATGCAGATACCCGAGTTCCTGCCCCAAATCATATGCCATAACAACAAAATGAATGAGAGTGTGCTAATGTAGAGAGAAGAAAACAAAAAAGGAAGGAAAAGCAAAGCTGGGAGAGGAACTCTGTTCTCTGGTTTTTGGATAAATAGAACTAAGTCAGACAAACTCCTGGAAATCATTTAGCATTTCCATAGTCTGGCATGGATTGATGCCTCTTGTTTCTTGGCATTCTCTTTCAGTTAGTTTCATCCTATATCCACCTGGCTATATTCCAGCTCTTATCACCCCTCTGACAAGCATGTTACCATCTTCACGCTTTACAAGGACCACACAGTCTAAGATGTCCCAAACTGTTGATAAATTCAATACGGAAGCTTTCCTGTGAATTCAGCTTGGCATGCCAGTGTTGTGTGACAAGTCAGTGCAGGTTTCATGATGAGCTACACCCATCTTCATAGGCCTGCAACCTTCTGCTTGAACACCAGTGTTTAGATTTTCCCCTGAATGAAACTCCTTTGGCAATTCACAGTCATTTAGATTGCATTAAGCCACTCACCTATAATTATGTACATTCCAGAAAGTCATCAGCCTAGAGTCCTCTGCAAACACACATTAAAACACTCTTGTATCTTATTAGATAAGATACACTCCAGATAAGATACACTCTTATCTGGAGAAGTCTTCCTGGTCAGACACCACTGACTCAAAAGATATTGCTTCCCAGAGCCACCAAACACCTTACAGAAATTGTAACATTCTGGGGAATTATTGAGAAAACTATTGATGTTATTACATTACTAGTATGTTTTAGAATATTACAAAGTTTTCAGCAGCATTGAACACTGGAGTTAGGAACCAGTCTGGTGGCATATTTTATTCAAGGCAGTCAGTTTTGGCTCAGAAGCATGTAACATTATACTCACAGTCTAACAAGGTTACGCTACTGCAAGATGGTGCATGTTGCCACTCCGTGTACTTTGCTTAAAATGTGTTTAAGAAGCTGTGCCTTGTCCAGCTGACAAGCTCCAAGCACACAGGTTTCTGGTGGAAGGGACTTCTCTCATTCCACCCTTCTGCCACGGGCAGGGTCACTTTCCACTAGACNGGCCCCGGCGCGGGATGGAGGGACCGGGCAGCCCCAAGGGGGCTCCGAGGGCAGCGGACGGCGGTGTCCGCCGCCGTCGGATCCCTCTCCGTCCCAGCCTCCGCCTCCCCTCGCTCNTCCCATCCACCCTGGCCTTGGACACTTCCAGGGATGAAGCAGCCACAACTTCTCTGGGAAACCTGAGAGCCAGGGCATCACAGGGAAGATCTCCTTCCTAACATGTAACGCAAAGTCTACTCTCTTTCAGCTTAAAGCCATTTCTCCCCGCCACCCCCGGCCCTCCCGCAGTGCCGGGAGGAGTGCAGGCCGAGCCCCCCTCGCACGCCCCGCAGGCCCCGCGGTTCAGCGGCAGGAGCAGCTCCAGGCTCTGAGAAACGCTCGGTCCTCACCGGTGGATAAGAGGCGCTCGCCGCCGCCGCCGCCCCGCCAGGAGCCGCAGGAACCGGTCCTGGATATAGCCCCGCGCTGCCGCCGAGCTCTTGCTGACGGCGCTGC
>VWZN01007997.1:32709-53289 GCA_013396955.1 Regulus satrapa
GGGCAATGGGAACAATGCAGGGGGAACCGGGCAGGGGGAACCGGGCAGGGGAACCGGGCAGCGGGAACCGGGCAATGGGAACAGTGCAGGCGGAACCGGGCAATGGGGAGCGGGCAATGGGAAGCGGGAGCGGCGAGCCCCGGCGCAGCACGCGGGCTGCAGGGGAGCGGGGCTCCGTGCGGGGCTGGGCTCCGTGCGGGGCTCTGTGCTGGAGGAGCCTTGGCAGCCCGGCCGGGCTCTGTCCCCCGTGCCGCGTTCAGCGCCGAGACGGCACTAAGGCTGCATGGCAGTGCTGGGACCCAGCTGAGGACAAAGGGGCAGCGGCCGGAGAAGTGCCTGTGGGAGCCGTGGTGAGTGTTTTGTGTTATTTCTCTTTAGGATTTCTACTGGGAGTTACAGAGGAGCCGTGGTAGTCTTAGCTATGTGAGATACCATGGATGTTGCACATGCTGTTCTATTCAGTGTCTCTACACATCTTGCAACCCACAAATTAGTGTATTTTGCTTTAAATAGGTTACAACCTCAAAATGTCACTTTTAAAGAGCGTAGTCAGTATGTATATTTATTAGTGGGACCATAAAGCACAGTGCTCTGCCCAGTGTTAGATTTAATCAACAACCACATGAAAATGTTTCTCTGACATGTATTTTATTAGTTTTGCCTTCCAGGTGATTCCTGGCAGATTCTGAGGTAGCCAGCACAACGGCCACAGTTACAGCACAGGATGCAGAACCTTACAGGAGCTTCTGTGTTTCTATTTGTATTCTAGATGTGTGTTCAGTCCTTGCGGGCATTTCCTTTGAGTTCCCTTTTCCTAACTGTTCGTAATTTTGTTGGTCTTGTCATACCTCTGCGATCTGGAAATTGTATTTTGCTTTAGTTAAGGTTAAAACTTACAGGGAATGCTAGCCTGTTCTGCTGGCCCTTCAGAACCTGCAGGATTTCCAATTACACTGGCAGCCTGAAAATTGTGGAATAAAATGCGTGGCAGCAAGTTGGGGAATCACCACTGAGATCAGTGCCTCCAGCCACCCCAGGAAGTCCTTTCAGTCCTGTGTTTCTATATCCATAACAATCTTCTGTGCAAACTCTGAGCTGACACTGAAACATGAGCTGGGCATCTTGGGTTTAACATAGACCCAAATTGTTTTGAGGGGGTGGGGTTGAAGCAGGCTGTGAAATTACTTTCCTGTCCTTAGTACTTCAAAGTACCACACTTGTGCTCCAGGAAGGGAGTGTGGGTCAGATTTCCACGGTAAATGACAAGAAGGGAGTGTGCAGCCCTTCTTGGGTCTACGAGTGTCTGATCCATAGCTGTCACAGATACAAAATCCCGTGATCACTCACAACTTTATCAGGCTCTCATTTGAAAGCAGATGGGATTTTTGTTTCTATGTCCTTTGTAGCTTGGAAGAGTGTTTTGGAGCCTGATTGCTGTCATAGCTAGAAACCTTCTGCAGATTTTTTGTTGTATGTCCCACTCCTCTAAGGATTCCCCCAGGGCTCCACATGACATTCAGATCATGTGAAGAATGTGCAGCTCACCCCAAATAACAGAAAACACGTAGCAGAGCAGCACGGGGGCCCCATGCTGCTCCCACCCACACTGGGTTGAGGGGGGAGGTACATAATGAAAAGCATTTGCTGCAGCAGCTATCTGTAGTTCATTGTGTTTGGGAGGGGGCCCTGCCTGCCTGACCTCAGAGCTGACGTCGGAGAACCCCAAAGGAGGGGCAGGGAGTGCTCCAGAGAGAGGCACAGCCAGGCTCCCCAGCCTGGGAGAGAAACAGCAGCACTGCTGAAGGACAGGGACAATGGGTGGTATTGTCCTGGTAGATGGGTACTCTGTATCCGCAGGACCAAGACACCTCAATTCCAGGTGAACCAAGGAAGTTTGAGTCTCTATGAGCTGACTCACCAACACAATATCTGAGCTTCTGATATTCTATAAGCGTTTTCCTGTACATATTCTGCTTTCTTAATCTCTTGGGTACAAGCTGAAGGTTATCAGTTGATTATGGGCGTGGGGTCTGTATCAGCTTGCACGTGGGAAACAGTTACAGATAGGTATTTTGCTAAGCAGAGCGCTGTGCCTTGGAAGCATTGCTACCCAAAATACTTGGTTGTAGCATTAGGGATGTTGTCCTGTTGCTCCCCCTCACTGCAAAAATAGAGGGCTGGATTCATCTGCCAGTCTAGGACAATGTGGTAAGAATTTGATCTGGGAGAACATATGGTTTGAACCTCAGATCCCAATCATTTCATTGTAATGTAATATCACAGAGAGGCCTCAGTGATAGGGCAAGACCTTGTCTGGCTAAGGGTGGTGCAGTAAAATAGAGAGATAAACAACACAACCTGTGAGTTACTCACATGAAGTCATAAGTATACAATATAAATACTGCACAAAATACATCTGTGTCATCAAAAAGGCTGTGATTAATAAAATAAGATACAGTCACAGAATAGTTTAGGTTGGAGGAGACTTTTAAGAACAATCTAGTCCACCCCTCTCCAAAGGACAAAGACATCTTTCACTAGACCCTGTTGCTTAAAACTCCATCCACCTTGATCCCTGAATGCAATCACAGGAACCTGGTCACAGGAGACTTGCTTCCTGGTCATTGTTAAGAATTAAAAACTCCATCACTGTTGAGGAAAGTACTGTGATTTTCCCATTCTTGGACATTCATTGGAATCTTGTCTCCATCAAAAAGAGCAATAGAAAGGAATTTTAGAAGATATCCGTAGATATAATGGCAGGGATGTCAGAAGTGGAGAGAAGAAACAATCATCCTCTCTCTTGTCATAGAAGTGAGGAGGTGCAGGAAAAAGTTGTGAGGACTTTCAAGAGTGGTTTGTTTTATTGTCTTGCGGAAGCTGCAGTAGAGAAGGAGGAACTGAGATATGGATGTGCTAAAATACTAGAGAAATACTGGAGAAATAGGTTTTGCACTGGTATTATAATGACATAGATTTTGAATTAACAGCTGGGGAGATGTGGTGAACAAAAGCATGTTGAAGATGGGGGGTTTGTTTTTCTGTTGTTTTTGTTTTGCAGAAAACTTGGACTAGAGGATCTGGCAGAAGTACCAGTGTGCTAGTATTTATAGGATGAAAATAACATGTCTTGTGAAATTGTTTGGTACTACAGTATCAGCCCTGGACAGAATAGTGAAAGGGTTTGCCACACATTGTCAGAAGGAATGATGACTGCCATTAGCTCTACAGCCAATGTACATTTCCAATAAATTTAATTTATTCCTGTTTGGAATACCACCAGTGGAGGTACATTCCTATCCCAGGATATTTTGCTTCCCTGTTTTATTTTTATGCAATATTGTGGTCTTTTAAAATCTATGTGTTAATAATTCAGAACTTCCTAAAGTTGTGTTATCCATTTCATGTAGGAGGAAAAGAGCTTGGCTTTAGGCACTGCTGGAATCAGCAATTTTGGAAAAATTACTAGAGCTTTGAAAATTATTTCTTCTTGCTGGAGGACAGTCATAAGCTCCACATCACGGGCTGCCAACCTCCTCTCGCCTTTCTCTTGCTCAGTGGGACCACTCTTGCCATCTCCTCACTTACCACAGAGCTCCTGTGCTACCTGCTTTCCCTATTTTATGGACACATTACCGAATGTATCTATGGCATTTATATTCACTGATTCTCTGCATTTTGTGAATAAACATAGATTATACTCATGGCATGGTGCTCCTGATAAACTGACACTGCATGTGCTGCTGTGTTACAGATGTGTATGTGCTCTTCAGAGACCTTGAAACACTGGCTTAATTTACTTTTGCTCTCTGAACAAGCTGGACTGCAGTTTGAGTTATTGTATGGTCTGGATTTTTTTCAAAGAGTTATTGAGCAAGACAGGAGCCTTTAACTTCCACTGAGGGAAGCTGAAGTTCTGTAAGTAACCTTTGTTGCCTGTGTTTAGGGACCTGGTGTTTGGAGTGATGCTCCTGCAGGTGCTTTGATCAGCAGTCTCAAGCCCCTCAGAGCTTCATTTTGTATTTAAGAGATAAAAACCCCTTGTTCTTCTCTCCAAATCCACGACTTACACACTGATTGTTTCACAGTTTCTTTGGAGACTTGAAAGCTTTCAAAAATCCGGCTCATACATTGTTTCCTCCTCACCTGTCTCAATTCCCTGTCTCGAAATGGGGATAAGACCACATTTCATACCTCCAAGGGGAAAAGCATGAAAGAAAGAGAAAATGACACATTGGAGAGAAGGAAGGGATGTCTGTGAGACATTTGTCAGTAGTACATGAAAAGCTGATTAAACACTGAGCAGTAATTAATCAACTTGTGACTTAAATTCTGTTGCTGATTTTTCAATAGATGATTGTCAGCAGTAGGGCTGTTTCTAAGAGAATGCCACAGAGCAGTTCATGGGTACAGATTGTCCGAGAAAGAAGGAATTAAAGGAATTAATGATTGCATGATGTGACCAACAAGGTAGAGGTTCCACTTTAACAAAACAGCTAGACCAAAAGGTGTTTTGAAGCATATAGGAAAAAGTAAAATGGAACCATTGAGAGAGACCGACAGTGATCTAGTTCAACTGCAAGATTGACATTAGTTATGTTTACTTCATTAAAAATGATTACTGGCATAATCTCAATGTTCTGGGATCAGCATTTCAAACCTCTCTTGGTTATGAGTTGAAAGGAGTTATGGTTTGAGGTCTCCCCTATATTAAAAGGCTGAGGCAGAGTCTTTTCAGTTGTAAAATGGTTGTAAAATTGACTAGTATGGATCTACAACAAAACTTTCAGAAAATGAAATCCAGTCTGTATTTGGACTGTGAGCAGATTCTGTCAAGCTCCCAGCTACATGATGCCTCTGCTCTGCTGGGAGATGACATTATTTCTTATCAATTTCCTGATGCTTCAAGGATCACCAGTACTGTAATGTTTGTCAGCAGACATAGTACTGCTTTTCCCAAGTTAGAACTCCCCATCCACATGATGTTTAAACCAGAATCACATATACCAATTTATTCCCAGGAGGCTTAGATGAACAGAACTAGCAAAGGGAAAGTCCCTCTTCCGTGTTCTGACTCCCAGTTCTGCGACATCTCCTTCTCTCAGTTTCATCCTGCTATTATTTCTGCTTCCAAGGTCTCCTAACCTGACAGAGACATCTATTCAGTTTCCAGGGGGTCTCTGGTCTATGAATTTGGCCTTATAGTATCTGAGCCACAGTGTCATCACTTTGGGGCCTCACACATGGATGGCAAGGGAGGAAACAATATAAATTGTGCTGGCCCCTGCTTTCTTGTGGTGAGATCTGTAGTTGCCAGAAACTTCCAGCCTTTGTTCTGGGCTGGGAATGGGTTTCATAATGGGGAGGAAGGCACTTTCTATTCTGAGAAAGCAGCACCAAGGAAAGTTTTGCTTTTCTGCCACCAGTGCAGTTTGTTGGCAGTTGCGGGGGTTGATAAACAGGACAGTCCTGATCTAGTCTGTCACAGGGAGGAGGACTGCAGGAATGGAGCACATTATTATCCTATGGAAAGGGTCCTTGCTGGAGTGATGCCTAAAGATTTTTCCTTTTTATATATTTTTCATAAATTTGTAGCTTTGTGGATTGTTAATGCATAGTTATAACTTCTAGTACTTTTCCTGTCCTCTCCCATAGTTTAACAAACCTTTAGGAATATATTCTTCAAATTCTGTTTAGTCTTAATTTTTATGCCTTCCTCTGCATTCATGCACTTTGCCTCTGGTACAGTCCTGCACCCTGAAGTTCTGCTATAACAATTGTCTGCTTAGTATTTTTCAAATGCTTTGAAGGAGCAAAATGTTTATGTGGCATTCTTACTTTTTTTCTTCCTCCTGTCTTGCTGATGCTATTTCTCCATCTTGTTATCCTTATCTGTCAGTAGCTCCCATTGCCTTTATTAGAGCCTTTCTCTGCCTTGTTTTTGTTTTCCCATGGTAAGTAAAATTTAAATATTGCATCCATTTGCAAGAGTTGCTGCTTCCTTCTGTCCTCTTTAATTTCATTAATATTTCCTTCCATCTTTTCTGCTTATTCAACTGGTCATGTTGCTGATTTTAATATCATCTTGCTTTTTCCTGCTGTTTCTGAAATGCACTTTGTAAGAAATGGATCTGTCTCTGGCATCTTCATGGTCTCCCTGTCTATATCCTGAGTCCTTTAGCGGCTTCAATGCCTTTATTTGACATTTCTCAGGTCTAAATTGATATCTTATGTTGTTTGAACTGAGTCAGGTGCCAAGGGAGTGCTGCAGTGCTGCTTTTCCATTGCTGCTTTTCCCTCTATCCTGATTCCTGTCGTCTTCTCTTCAGAGCAGTGCTGTGTTCAGTTTTTTGGTGCTGCTGTCACCAGATCCACCCTACCGGCCTTTTTTTTTCAGTTTCTGGCTCTTTCTCTTTTTCTGCTCAGCCACCATTCACACTTCTCCACTGGCTAATTCTATTCATGCTCTGATGTTCTCTACTCTTGATTAATTTTCTCCTTCTCTTCCACTACAATCTAAACCCTCAAAGTCCTCAGCCCTTAAAGACTTCTAGGATCTCTCTCACCACCTGCACTGGTTCCTCCCACTTTACGATCTTCCTAATATAAAACGGGAAGGTTCAAAGTTTGGCTTGTTTCCTTGTCCTTCATTTAAGGTGAATTTGGCCTGTTTTAGCTCATTCCTCAAACTCTTTCTTCCTCCTGTGTTCAGTTGTTTCATTGTGAGAGCTCTCTGCTTCCTCCCACAGGAAAGGAACAGGACATAATCTTTTCTTTCTCTTTGCCTTGTTTCATTCTTCTCTTTCTTCTCCCCACCACTAATGCAGAAATTTCTTACCTATTTTGTTGTTGCAATCTCAAATAACACACTCTGAGGATTTCAAGTGCAGAATTTCAAAGAATTGATGTGACTAATTGTTTGCTCTAGAAGGGAAGATGAAGTTTGTAGGTGGTGTTTATACAAGTAGTAACTTTGCAGCATAGTGGCCTCGGTATCAGTCTCCAAGGCCACAGGCTACAGCAAGAGTGAACATAAAACCTGTGATGCACAAAATCATCCAGGCACAAAGTAAGTGCTGTGAGATGTGCTAATTTTCTGTAAACAACACTTTACTCTTATATTTTGTTCTCTATTTGAGAAATAGTCAATTTTTGAATCAAACAAATAAAACAGAAGACCTGCAGCTGTGTGTCATATGGGTGAAGGATAATGTTTCACAGAATGACAGAGTTCTAAAAGCTGCATATTGTTCATTCTGTCCTGTGGTTGTGACAGAGGCTGCTAAAGCCACTGCAGGTCCCAGGGTTTATTAGGTAGTGATGTTGAATATGTAGCCTTTCTAAGTGCAGATCTGTACATGGGATGGAACAGACCTGGGAAAGTGCTAAGAAGAGTCTTTCACTTGTGACAGTAATTAAACCAGAAGTTATTATTCTTATTCTATATTAGAATAGAATAGTTCCACTTTGAAGGGACTTGCAATGATCTTCTAGGCCAATTGCTTGACTACTTCAGGGCTGACCAAAAGTTAAATCTTTAAGGCATTTAGGGCAATGTCCAAATGCCTGACAGACCTGGAGCATTGACCATCTCTCTAGAAAGTCTGTTAGTGTTTGACCAGCCTCTGTCAAAGAAATGCTTCCGAATTTCATCTGAACCTCCCTGCTCAGATCAAAAAACAACACAGATTTTTCTGATTCCTCTATTGTTGTGCTCCCTGCTCACATGATTTTACTTTCAACACCTTTTCAGGTTTGGCAGATCCAGGATGAACGGAGTACGTTCAATTGCTTGAGATCATATTTGCCTTCATTAAGGACCCACAGAAGCTGGAGTGGGACAACCACTGGTATCAGTGAGGGCTGGGGATGGAGAGATTGAGAGCAGTCCTGCCAAGACTGGGGACACCAGTGGATGAAACAGCGATGACGGACGGATGGACGTGAGCCAGCCGCGCGTGCTGGCAGCCCAGAAAATGGATCGGGTCTGGGTCCAGATCCACGTTCTCCCCTTCTCTTCCCAGCTGAGAGCCCACCTGCAGAGCTGCCTCCAGTCCTGGAGACCAGCTGCAGAAGGATATGGAGTTGCTGGTGGGAGTCCAGAAGAGGCCACAGAGATGTCTGAAGGCTGGGTCCCTCTAGGGTGGAGACAGGCTGGGAGAGCTGGGGGAATTCAGCCAGGAGAGGAGGAGGCTCCAAGGACACCTTGTTACAGCTTTTCGGTTTAAAGGGGGCCTTCAAGGAAAACAAAGAGACTTTTTACCAAGGCCTGTTAGTGACAGGACATGGAATAGTGGTTTTAAAATAAAAGAGGGTAGATTTTGATGGGACATTAGCAGAGACATGTTCACATAATTAAGGTTGGGGGCTTTTTGTTTGCAGTCCATGATAATGTAACACTGAATATTCTTATCATTGAAAAATTCTAATTCTTTAATCTTGACCCTTTTGTTTAATTATGTCTTGCAATTATAAGATCTGCAGTCCGAACACATGTAGCTGTGGGTTTTATCTTCAGAACTGTAGGATTTACACGACTCTGCAATGCAGTTGCTAGCAGTCATACATCCCAAACCAACAAAAAGTACTGTGATTTGGACTGTCATCTTGTAAAACACATGCCATAGGACCTCACTGAATTATCTTTTCCTTGATTTAATAACATATATTAGGAAAAAAATCCCTAACTGACAAAACCAAACACAAAACCAAAATTTAAAACAAAACAAAAAGAACCCCAAAGCAAAGCCCCTCACAAACATGTTGTCACTGAGGAGTTACAAATCACCAGAAACTTACAACACTGTTAGTTAAGTTGCTCATATTGTTAATTACTTGGGCTGTTAAATTATATATCCTGATTTTGAGCTGAATTGGTCTGTTTTATAAGATTGCATCCAGGACAGTTTTACATTCTGTTACATTCAAGCTAACAGGCTGATAATTGTTCAAAACACTTCTAAAGAAATCTCTCCTAAATATAGCTGCTGCGTTGTTTATTTACCTAGTATTTCACCTCTAATGTGGTAGAATTGATTAAAAATCGTTTCCATTATCAGTTGCTGTGTTTATGTATCCCCATTCTGGAATGCAGAGACAATGTAAGAATCTAATCAAAATTTAATTCCCATTGTATCCATCAGAGAAAGGATGGGGCTTGGACCTTACTTGTACCTGTGCTTCTCAGGTATAGACATCAGTCTCTTCATTTCTGTGGATTCTTAGTGTCTCTCTATTATCTCTTTCAAATAGTTGTTCATACAGGGAAGTCTGATGCCTTAGCCAAGGGCAGCACAGTATTTTGCCTCAGTTCAACAACAGCAACAACTACACGAGCAAAACTTGTTGCAATTTCAGACTGCTAAAATGCAGAATGGGAATCAGTGCTGAAGGACCACTGCACTGAGAGAGCTGCTGCTACAAAGGGAATACCAGGAGATACTTGGCCAGCGTGCTAGAACCTACCAACTGTGTGGCAATGCAAGATTGTTCTAGGAGCTGTGGTTACTGCTGTGGGGGTGTCTAGGAGGAGGAGGAGGAAACTGTGGAGCAGACAGGCTTATCTGTGGTTTCTGAGACAGCTCTTCGTGTACAAGCAGTAGTTGAAACTACTGCTGCAGGGTGAAATGCAATCCATCCAGATTGTCTATGTCCCCTGCTTTATACTGGGCCATCCGTTGAGAAAATAAATTTCTGCCTTGTTTGATCAGTTGTCAGCTTTGAATACTTTCTGACCTGATTCTTTTTAGAAAGACCACATGAGGAGGATTTATTGTTTGTTTGGAAGCAGATCCACTTACTTGAAGATACTTGGTATTACATAGATTTGATTTATAGATGTGCCCCAGATTTTTACGCCTTTCTTACTGTATCCCTCACCTCATGGACGTTGCCAGTAGAGCCCATCAGAGAGGTTTTATAGTATTGTCTGATGAGCTTCTGGAAAGTGTTTATATTTTGCAAGGTAGGCAAGCATAAAAGCCATAAACTGGAAATTGTACCTTGTCTGCTTTGTGAGTTTGTGACCCACTGGCAAATAAGTGGCTGCCAAAGACTTTTGAGTAATGGATAGGACCCCGTTCTTGGTCATCAACAAGAATATCATAGAGGAGAAGAGTATCACAAACTGTGAAATGTAAAATATAAAATTGAACTACAGCTTGAGGAAAAAAAATATTTAAAGGGAAACTAACACTCTGGCTCTGAAATCAGTGACTCGGTGCACTGCTGTGGGACTGACATTCTCTGCAGTTACCTGAGGTGTCATTCAGTTTAAATGAAAGGAGGAAAAAACATCCCATAGCAGGTGTTCATAAAGGTGATGTGAGAAGGGTTTAACCCATCTGGTTACTGGAAGAGTTCAAGGCCAGTTTGGATGGGGCTTGGAGCAATGTGGTCTAGAAAAAAGTGTCCCGTCTGTGGCAAGGGGGTTGGACCTAGATGATTTTAAGGCCCCTTCAATCCAAATCACTGTGGAATTGTGGCGTGGTTTTTCTTTCTGACTAGAGCCTTACTAAATCTGAACCACCAATATCTGCTGATCTCCTCTCCTACACTAAATCAGCTCCTTGTAGGAGGCTATTGGGCCATTACTTGAGCATGATTTTTTCTTTATAAATCACAGAATATTTTTAGCTGGAAAGGACCCACAAGGATCACCAAGTCCACCCCTTAAATTAATGGTCCATACAGGGATTGAGCCCACAACATTGGCATTATTGGCACCATGCTCTCACCAACTGGGTTAAAATCTTTGCTTATTACTCCAGATCACCTCTGTGCCTTCTTGAGTTTGGAAATGCTTTTCAGAAAGGTTTGCTCCATCACCTTTTTAGGGACAGAGGTGAGGCTGACTGGTCTCTAGTTCTGGAAGATAGGCATGATATTTTCTTTCTTCCAGCCATCAGGAACCTCCTTTCATCACCATTCCCTCTCCAAGAAAAACACAAGTGGCCTCAAAATTATGTTACTCAGCTCCCTCACCACCATGGGTGCCTCCTTTCAGGTCTCTGTTAAAAGTGGTCCCTATGTCAGTCTGCTCCACTGAAGGTTTATGTTCCTTGCTCTCGAGCTTCCCTTTGGTCTCAGAGGCTCGCAATCCCTGAAGGCTGCTGTTCCATGTCCTTCATCACTGGGGTGCTTGCCCCATTTGGTCATAAGTCCATGTTTTCCTTAGTTTTCCTGTTGCTACAGACAATATCTGCAGAAGCCTCTCTTGCACTTCACATCTCTTGCCCTATTTGACTCCACGTGGGCTTTGGTTTTCCCTACCCCTTTTCTGCTTGCTTGGATAACACCCTCTATATTCCTCCTGGATTACCTGTCTCTTCTCTCCTCTCACAGCACCTCTCAGTGGCCGGAGTTATTTCTAGATATTTAAGAATCATTAAATTGGCTCATAAACCAAATTTTCTTCCTTCTGCATGAGTTATGGCACTTAAGGTTATGTGAAACAGGATCAGCAAAGTAGTGGTTTGTAGCCTCATTGGTTGTTGGAGGAGCAACAGGGCTGGGATTTAACCTGGAGGACAGAGTACTTTTAAAGTGAATGGTAGGCTTATATATGCACTTTTAACCTAGGGGATATTTTGTGACTGTGACTTGGATTAGATCATGTGATGGTACCTAATGGTCACATGTTTGTCAAATTATGTGCATCATGGCAGCTTAAACTGCCGGACAACAAGCTATTATTATGGAGTTTTTAAAAAATAGCTCAAACATGATACATTTAGCAGGCATACTGGTCAGTGTCTGGGACTCATAAGCAATGCTATGCCACAGATAACTAATATTCATGAGCTCAGAATTGTGTCAGACATAAACTCCCACAAGATGGAGCTGCACTATACCCGTTTATTCTGCCTTCCTCTGGGCTGGCAGTCCTTGTCTGTCTCTCTCTCTCTCTCTCTCTCTCTCTGTGTGTGTGTGTGTGTGTGTGTGTGAGTCTGTGTGTGTGTCTGTGTGTCTGTGTGTCTGTGTGTCTGTCTGTCTCTGTGCCTCTGTGTGTCTGTGTGTCTGTCTGTGTGTCTGTCTCTGTGCCTCTGTGTGTCTGTGTGTTTCTCTGTGCCTGTGTGTGTGTGTGTGTGTGTGTCTGTGTCCATGTGTGTCTGTGTGTGTGTGTCCATGTGTGTCTGTGTGTCTGTGGGTGTGTCTCTGTGTGTGTATCTGTGTCTGTCTCTGTGTGTCTGCCTGTGTGTCTGTGTGTCTGTGTCCGTGATCCTCTCCACAGACAGCTCCCTGTGCCTGTTTGTGGTATCTCATATGTGCATGCAGCGTATTCTGCACAAACTGTCTGCTCAGCGTGGCACTGCTCCCATTTGCTGCTGGCATCTGCAGTCCAGAGTATTTGTGGGATGTCATTGCATCCCAGTGTGCAACAGTTGTAGATGATAAACATGGTTTGTCAGAGGGAAAAAGAATGTCACGCCATCTGCTTTTTTTTTTTTTTNTCATTTTTTTTTTTTTTTTTTTTTTTTTCTGGAGAAATCATCAGATCTTGCTTCAGACCTGCCATTCCATGGCAGACCAGAGCTTAAACCAAACCTTAAGTGTAAAGAAACTTAGTGCAAGTGGGCAGTTCCTGGACAGTACCCTCATCCCTGCAGAATTCTCCCAAGTCCCTCCTGCTGGGCAGGAGAGTCCAATGAAGTCGGCAGCATGTGGGTGAGATTTGACTCTACTGATCTCAGAGCTTTTCCTTCCTGAACAAACGTTTTCCATTCTGAAATAATCACCTCACTATATATAGAAAACTCCTGCAAAGCAGAGGCCATGTTCTTTAGGCAGGGATAACTCTCAAATAGTTTTCTTCCTTTCACCAGAATCAGCAGGTCCTTTGCTATCAGGCTTGTACCTGTTTGCAAACACTGCTGACCAAAGGCATGTGTCACCTCATGGAAAAATAACCTGGATTTCCCCTGCAGCCCCTGTGCCCCCTGCCCCCAGTCCGCGGATTCCAAGGCTGTGTCTGTAATCACAATCCACAGCATTTCGGAAACCACCCCCCCATCTTGCTTCCTCCCAGCTGATTTTCAGGGGAACAGAAGGAGACTTGTTTGCTACCAGGGAGGAAGTCCAGGCCTTAGCAAGCAGCTTTCCAAGAGGCACCGGTGAGAGCGGTGCGCTTCAGTCAGCGTTCACTCGCAGAACTGCTGCCAAATGAGGTCACCCTGCTGCAAACGTGGATGAAGAGATTTCAGAGGAGGAGAATGGAAGAAGCCAGTACAGGAAGTAGAGCAGTCAGTAGCACCCGGCTCGGCTCACCCTCTGGAAATGTTGATTTCAGTTTTGTCTTGGCTCACAGATGAACATATATTAGACGGTTTCCTTCTCATCATTATCTCATCCCCTTTTCTCATACAACAGTAATTCCTTGGTTTGACACAGCTCAGCCATCTCTTTGGGAAGGGCTCCATGGGACAGAGGACAGTTCAGAAACCAGGACAGGATGACACTGTTCATATCCCTTGGGAATCACAAAGCTCACAGAAGCTCCGGGATAGACTCTACCTCATGAAAAAGGCCATAGACTTGTAGAACTAGAGAATAGCAGGTTGAAAGTGCTCTCACGGGTCATGTGGTGCAGGTTTTCTGGGCAAAAGCATGTTCCATATGAGCTGGCCCAGCACCATTATTAGCCAAGACATGTAACTTTGACTGCTAGAATCTGTTATATCTTTTTCATGGTTATTCTAGTAATGAATTCCTCCTTCAACTGAACTACTGCTCTTTGTTTTCAGTTTGTATAACTTCAGTTCCACAGTATTGCTCCTGTTACACCTTTATGTGCTAGATTAAAACATTATTTATTATTATTATTATTATTATTATTATTATTGAAACAATTTTAAATTTTCATTCTTAGAGATCCTTAAAAATCATTACTTTTTAAAATCTTACTAGAGGTCTTCATATGGAACCTTGTTCCTTGGATCCTGACTCATTCTTATAATTTTTCTCTGGCCATCTTGAGTTTTCTACAGTCTTTATAAATATTGAACATTAAATTTGCATCACTAAAGCTGCAGTAACAGAATTTCTCTGTTGTTTTATGTCCTTCTGTTTAATCAGTTTGTATTTCCTTGAAGATCATTAGTCAAGATACTAAAAACATTGACAGAAATTTTAAAATTATTGTTATTATTATTATTCCTTGGTAGGAAGTTTATGCTAAATAGGAATAAGATACTGTACAGATATACAGAGAAAAGAGTCTATATGGTCTGGTTTATAGGGACCTGTAGGTTGAATATGAATCAGCTGAGGGCATAGTGTAAAAACAAAATGACATCATATGAGATGGTATAAGCAGGAATATGACTTGCAGGATGCATAAATTAACATTTCTGGCTCTGCTTCGCTGTGATCAGGCTCACAGACTGTGTCCAGTACTGTGTGCCAGTGCATGCCAGAGAATGTAGAAAAAATGTGAGAACCTCCAGAGGAGACAATTAGAGGTTCAGAAAATGCAATAGGGAAAGATCAAATGCTCTGGACAATTTAGCTTAGAGAAGACTGAAAAGATATGATTACCACCTTGATTTGTAAAGGACAGTTGCAAAAAGAACAATCTACTTCCAGTGTTCATGACAAGTAGTACAAGAAATATGCCTGTTGTGAGAACTTTGTGTGACAGGAGCTCTCTGTCCATCCAGACAAGCAGGGAATGCAGAAGAACTCTTCCAGTGTGAGGATCAAAGCCCTCTAGTTGGGTTAGATCCAGAAGCAGCTCACAGGAGCATTTCCTCTTGTCCTGACTGTGAATACAGAGCTGCACAGCTGAGGTACCAGCTCCATTTGTAGGTGAAATGATCCTGCAGCTCTTTCTCTATTCATGGATTTAATGGATTCTCTTTCATGGATTTCAAGGGAATTCTAAGTGGCAGATGCAAACTTGGGATCTCACATGAAAAAGACTTTCTCCTGTCATAGAGAGCTGTCCCCTCACTTTCCCTCCAGCCCCAGCCATGTATCCTAGCAGGTGCCTTATTTTATTTTATTTTTAACCACAATTCTGCATGGAGGAAGCCTTTGCTTGCTGCAAACATCCGGGAATCGGAGCCTAAGCACATCCTAGAAGGATTTCCTGTTTGGGACTTGGAGCCAGATTTCAGCCTGCACAAGCAGAAGCCTCTGAGCACCAAGCTCAGTCCTGCTGTGCTACGGGCCAGGTCACTCCTGTCTGCTTCAGGAGCAAGGAGCCATCTAGCAGGAAGGTGCCCAACTGCCCAACTACTTCCCACCTGCTAGGACTGAGGATAGGAACATGCAAGTCCTGTCTGAGAAGGGATGTCTCTGACTCAGGTTCAGGGTTGGTGTGGTGTGGCAGAACAGCACTGTCAGGGGTAGTATCATGGCATCCCACCCTGCCTGCCTGCAGCTCTTGGAGCATGTAGAAAGTGTGTCTTTTGTGCTCATCTCAGCTGAGCTTGGACTCAGTTTGCCATATTTTATCACCATGTACATGGATTCAATTTTGGAAGTTCACCAAAGCACTGATTAAATATGACTACGAGTGATGGTCTGCCCTGAGTAGGTGGAAAGCATATTTCTGCTCTTGCTTCTGTGTCATAGTTGTTCTCACAAAGCACAGCTTGGCTTAACCTCTTTCTGCCAGTCCACATATGCACATCAGAATGACTTGGAAGGCCTCTCTGAATGTCCAAACACATCATATGGGTCTGTCCCCCCTCTCTTGCAAAGTTGCTTCCGGAATATCTAGTAAATTACAATTTATTAGAAAACCAAAAGGAATCCTCTAATTTCTGTCGTTGAGTTGAGGGGGGCACTTGGGAAGCAATTGCAAATCTGAGAGGAGGGTTGTTTGATGGTCTGGGGTAACGTCATGGGGCTGAGGACTAACAAAATCATTGGTACTGAAGGAAGAACTGAACCAAATGACCTAGGAAAATGCAGATTTCTTGCAGTAGTATAAAGGATTCAAAGAAGATTTAAAAGGGAAATTATCATTTGAAAACATGGCAGCAATGTGATAGGCCCTGTGCTTTTCAACATCTTCATAAATTACTTGGATGCAGGAATGGAAGGGGTACTAAGCAAATTAGCTGTTGATATAAAACTGGAAAGAGCTGTTGACTCCCTCAAAGGCAGGGAGGCCTTGCAGAGAGACCTGGACAAATTAGAGGACAGAACAATCACCAACCAGACGGAGTTCAACAAGGGAAGGTGCCAGGTTCTGCACCTGGGATGGGGCATCCTGGATGTACATACAGGCTGGGAAATGAGATGCTGGAAAGCAGAGCTGTGGAAGGAAGCCGGGGGGTCCTGGTGAGCAGAAAGCTGAATATGAGTCAGCAGTGCCCTGGCAACCTTGGAGGGCCAGCCCTGTCCTGGGGACATCAGGCTCAGCATGGCCAGCCAGGCCAGGGAAGGGATTGTGCTGCTCTGCTCTGCTCTGCACTGGGGTGGCCTCACCTTGAATACTGCATTTTTGGTGACTGCAATATAAGAAAGATATTAAACTATTAGAGAACCTCCAGAGGAGGGCAAGAGATGAAGGGCCTTGAGGGGAAGCCGTGTGAGGAGCAGCTGAGGACGCTTGGTCCGTTCAGCTGGCAAAGAGACCTCAAAGCTGTGTACAACTCCCTCATGAGGGGAGGAGGAGTGGCAGACACTGATCACTGTGGTGACCAGCAACAGGACCCGAGGGAATGGCCTGAAGCTGTGTCAGAGGAGGTTTAGGTTCAGTATTAGGAAAAGGTCCTTCAGCCAGAGGGTGGTCAGGCATTGGAACCCAGGGCAGTGGTCACAGCACCAAGCCTAACAGAGGCTTTGGGTAGCATTTGGATAATACTCTCAGTCACATGGTGTGACACTTGGGGATGATGCTGTGCGAGCCCAGCAGTTGGTCTTGATGATCTTTGTGGATGCTTTCCAACCCAGCATATTCTGTGATTCTGTGATTTTGCCTAATTATGGCAGAATAGCACATTAGACACCTTGATAAGTGGCTTTTTTGGGGCCAGGATCAACCTTTCCATTGAACAGACTATTTGAACTGCAGTGCTATAGTAACATATGAGAAATTATTTACTCAACTGAAGAAGACAGATATTAATATGAAAGCTCTAAAATGTGGAATATTCGGAAACAAACAAACAAACAAACAAACAAAAACTCCCCAGTCAATTAGGAGTTTTATGCTTGAGGAAATGCACAGTCTTTCCAGGGCCAGTTTTAGAGCCCATCTATTTCCATTAATTTCAGTAAAGATCTCAGGGAAAAAAAAAAAAGTACATTGATAAGGTAGCTCAGTAACACAAAGTCAAGAGGCATTGTGAGTATAGAGGGTGACCGGGACATCATAAAAGCAAAAAGCTATTATTAAGGAGTAGCATAACAGAAATTGAATGAAATTAATCAATTCATAATAGACAGTTCTGTGGTTAACAGGGGTGTCCAGAATTGCATAATCCAACCTCTTATGTGAAGAGAATCAACAATACCAGATCAGATCAGCCTTGGAAACTTGCAAGAGGATGAGATTCACTACTCTAGCTTTTTTCAGTGCTACACTACTCTCCCAGTGAAAAAAAAACTTTCTATAATCTTCACTCTGAATCAAGGTGCAAGTGTGGTTATTGTTATTGTGCTACTGTCTGCATTTGGTTCCATCACCTTTGTAACCTGTCCTTAAGGTAGCAGCAGGATGCTATTAAACAGCTGTACTGCTTAAGCATCACCAGACCAAGAGAGTCCAGCTTCTTCAGTGTCTTGTTATAAATTGGTCAGATGTCCCAGACCACTACCTACCTCCTACAGTTTTTCAATATCCCTCATGAACAGGGAGAGACAAAAATGTACAGAGGATTCCAGATATGGCTTCACTATATCCCAGTTCAAGGGGGATGATTCTTTCCCTCGATCTGCTGCTGACCATTCTCCTACTGCTGCACAGAAAGTTGTTTGCCTGATTTGCAATGAGAGCATCCTATTGACTCTTCACTCCATGCTCATCCCTACCTCATGTTCCTTTCAGCAGGACTGTGACTCAGCCAGATGGTTCCCAACCTGTAGCAATTCTGGGGTCATTCTGACTCAGATGCAGAACTCTGTACTTCTCCTTATCGAACTTCATGAGGTTTCTGCTAATTCCTTTATGTGAATTTTTAGACACCACTCTCGACTAAAATGTCACATATCAGTAACCTCTCCTAATCCTAACTTCTCCAAGACTTGAACTCCATGTCATCACATCAGAGTATCAACAAAGACACTGCACAATACTGGCTCCTAAATCAATGCTTGGTATATTTTGTTGGCTGCTAGGTACCTAACCCTGTACTGAGTCACTGATCACTACCCTTAGAGATGCAACCAATCTTCAGCCCACCTAGTGCTCCATTCACTCAGACCATACCTATGTCGTCAGGTTGCAAGCTAAAATTCAATGAGAGCAGCTGCCAATGCTGTCAAGGCACTTTGCATCTACTGCTTTCCCTTCATCCATACAGCCAATCATTTTGTCAGAGAAGCTAATTGGGCTGCTAAGGCATGATCTGTGCTTGCTAAATCTATGTTGACTGTTCCTGATTGCCTCTTTGTTCTCCATATGTTCAGAAATGGAAATGCAGTCCATGAGTTTTCCAGGTGTGGTGATGACCTTGTCAAACTGGTGGTTCTCTGAGGTCCTTATTCCCTTTCTTAAAGGTGAGTGTAATGTTTGAATAATAGAATCGTAGCATGGGATGTGTTGGAAGGAACCTTTGAGGGTCACCTACTCCAACTCCCCTTCAATGAGCAGGAACATCTTCCGCTGCATCAGGCGACTCAGAGCCCCATCCAACCTGACCTTGAGTCAACCCTCACCATAAACATTGCTTCCTTATACCTAATCTGAATTTACTGGGTATTTTTTAAAAAAACATCATGTCCTGTCGAAAACGTTAGGCCCTGCTAAAAATCTAGCCCCATCTTTGTCATAATTCCCTTTTAAGTTTTGGAAGAGGCTCTAAGATCTCCCCAGAGCCCATGTTCTCCAGGCTGAACAACCCCAACTCTTTCAGTGTGTTCTCACAGGAGAGGTGCTCCAGATCTCTGATCATTTTTGGGGCTCTTCTTGGATCAATCCAACAAGTCTGTGTCTTTCCTGTACTGGGGATTCCTGTACTAGGAGTAGTGCTTCAGCTGGGGTCTTTCCAGAGTGGAG
Source organism: Regulus satrapa (assembly GCA_013396955.1). NCBI lineage: Eukaryota > Metazoa > Chordata > Aves > Passeriformes > Regulidae > Regulus > Regulus satrapa. The sequence goes on from VWZN01007997.1 coordinate 51,881, forward strand.
TAGAAGGGAGAAATTATTGTCCTGGTCCTGCTGACACACTATTGCTAACAGAAGCCAGGTGCTCTTAGGCTTCTTGCCCACTTGGGCACATGCTGTCTCATGTTTAGCCACTGTCAACCACCAGCCCCAGATCCTTTTCCAGGCTGTTCCCAGCCTGGAGTGCTGCCTTAGGTTGTGGTGATTCAAGTCCAGGACCCGGCACTCGGCCTTGTTGAACGTCATACATCAGCTGAACATCATCAATCCAGCCTGTCCAGATCCCTCTGCAGAGCCTTCCTCCACTAGATCAATGATCCTGCCCAACATGGGGAAGCCCATCAGCCTTCTCCTCGTCCCTTGTTACCAGTTTGCCAGTCATGTTTATTGCCAGGGTACACTGTCTTTGACATTTTATTTACTGGCTGACATACCTGTAGAAAATAATTTTATAATTCTTTGCATTTCTCACCAAGGTCAGCTCCAGCTGTGCCGTAGCCTTCCTCACAATTTCCCTACACAGCTGGGCAAGGTCCCTAACCTCCTCTTGGGATACCTGTCCCTGTTTCTACCACCTGTGCATTTGACCAGCAGATCCTGATTCAGCCATGCCAGTCTCTCACCTTCCTTGCCTGATTTCTTACACATGGGGATTGAGAGCTTACATGGGGATTGTGTACTCTACACAAAATGTCATTAAAGGTCTGTCAGAGAAATAAGAGACACGATAGCTATGTCCAGGCTGAAGTTGCTGAAACTGGAACAGACACAAGATTGTAAGGACCATCTGACCATCTCAGAGCACACTGAGCCATGGCCTTGAGCAGATGATCTTAGCAACAGATCCTAGTCAACAACAGTTTCTCCATTAAGAAATCAAAGAAGGTCCAGCAGTGGTTATTGGTCCTGGAGGCTGCATGGCTCCAACAGACACACAGACACTGATGAGACCTGTCTGGAGGAGGGAAAAGCCACCTGAGCTGCCAAGCTGAGCTGAAGAGCCAGTTGCTAGTGGAGATGGTGGACAGTCATCAGTCTTGTTTTTTCCCCTGCACAGGCTGGTGGAGCCCCAGTCCATTGTAGCACAGGCACAGAGGGTGAGCATCTTCCAGTCAGGACCTCAGGAGTCCTTATTTGAGTCAAGATGTTGGCAGGTCACAGGTACTTGAGTTCTGGGTAATCTGCTGAAGAAACAACTGCAGTAGGGAGGAAAGAATGGCCCGTGATCGTGTCCCCACACGCCCTCAGCATCACCCACAGGCTCACTTCATCCCCTGCCCAGTCCTCTCCCTGACTGGTCCCGTCCCACTCCTGCTCCTGCCAACCCCTTCTCATTTTCTCGGGCTCGCGGCGCCCACCGCTTCCTTCATCTTTCTGTACCCCGCTGATCCGTGCCGATCGTGCTCCCCGACCCCTCGGTGCTCGGCCATACC
>VWZN01007997.1:63635-98508 GCA_013396955.1 Regulus satrapa
CCCACACCCCATTGGTCAGTGCCAGCTGAAATTGTCTTCTCCCCCAGGACCCTTGCCACTGTGACCCAGGGCAGCTCTTCTCCTCCTGCATAGCCCTTGCGACATGCCATCTTCTCCCTGCCCCACGTGGAATCCCAGAATGGTTTAGGTGAGAAGGGACCTTAAAGATCATCCAGTTCCAACCCCCTGCCATGGGCAGGGACACTTTCCAACTAGACCAGTTCAACCTGGCCTTGGACACTTTTAGGGATGGAACAGCCACAGCCGCTCTGGGCAACCTGTGCCAGGGCCCAGGGCCCACCACCCCAGAGGGATGAACTTCTTCCCAATGTGCCATCTAACCCGGTCCTCCGACAGTGGGAAGCCATTCTCCCTTGCTCTGTCACTCCAGACCTTTGTCTTCTCCAGCTCTCTTAGAGCCCCTTTAGGCACTGGAAGGGACTGTAAGGTTTCCCTGGGGCCTTTTTGAGGTTGAACACCCCTATCTCACCCAGCCTGTCTCCAGAGCAGCTCCATGCCCTCATGATGTTGGGGGCCCTATCCCAGCCTTGCTCCCTAGGCTCACCCTGCCTGGCATGCTCAATCTTGGCTGCCTCAGCCCAGTTTCTCCTGCACATCTTGCTGATCTGTGTCCCATCTTTTTGCATAGACCTTCTCTGAGCACTCCCTGCCTGAGCTCCACATGGCTGAAACCTAACCCCACACCCTGGCTTGGGGTCATTCTGGCTTCAGTGCCTTCCAGGGCCCTGCCGTTTCCACCCTGTGCTGTTGCTGCCCCATTCAGGCCCCCTACCCTGAGCATTCTTCCCTGCATAGCCCAGCTTCCCAGTCCTACTCTGCTCCAGGATTCCCTGCTCTTTTCTGCTCCCCAACTTCCAAGTCCTGTTCATTTCCTGCACCTTCCATGATGCTCCCTGTGCCCTGTAGCTCCTGGCTGCAGATGTCATTTCACCGGCGAGGACATGTGGGAACCCAGGTGTGGAACCTCACTCCTTGTCCTGCTGTGCCTTGGTCTGTCCCTGTGCTTGGAGTCCCCATGGCTCCCAGGAGAGTGCTGCGCATTCCCAGGCTCCCTCACCTCTTGCATAGCCCAACTGTTCACATCCTGCCTCCCTGCCAGTGTCTGTGGTTAACCCAGTTCCCCTCATCCTCTGCACTGAAGGCTTTACCCCATCTCAGGGCAGTGCTAGAGGCCATCAGCAGCTCCTGCTCCCCATGCCCAGCTACACGTGTTTCTGGCAGCCCTGTGTCTGTCATAGAAGCAGAGAAGGGTGGGAAGGGACCCTAAAGTTCTCGTTCCATGCCCTCCTATGGGCAAAGACTCCGTCTACTAGACCAAGTTGCTCCAAGCCCCATCCAACTGGCCTTGCATGCCAGGGATGGGACAGTCACAGCTTCTCCAGGCACTGTGGAGGCCTTGGCTATGGGATCCCCATCCAGACTCCTGTCCGTGTCTGGGGCCTTGGGGATCCAGCAGTGCGAGCCAGCAGCACCGGCAGCTGCTCTGGGGTTCCCAGGATGGGGGCTCTGGTAGCCCTGGGGTCTGACCCTCGCCTTGGCCACGTGTGCTGGACTGTCGCTGGGCTGAACCCTGACCCTGCTCCCTCCCCTGAGACCCGAGTGTGCTGGAGGCTGAGACAAGGCCCTGGAGCCAGGAATGGCTCCTGAAATAGCTGTGTGGCCACTCCCTGGCCGCTTTTAGCTGGTCAGTGGCTGTGCCAGGGCTGGGAGGGCAGGACGCCTGGCACGCACTCAGGCGCAGGGAGCCGTGCGTGGGATCGCTGACCACACTGGCGCCAGCCTCCCCTCCTCTCCCACCAAGAGCCGTCACTCAGAGGGGCGGGAGCCCCAGAGCCAGATGTTTGCCAAAGCCACAGCATAACATGTGCGCAGCAGAGCCCCAGCCATGGCTAGGCTCCAGATGAGTTCCCTGCCTGCTGACTGCGCTGGCTGGAGTGGGGAGCATGGCTGAGGAATGGAGGCCCAAGCTGCTGAGCAGTGCTCCATCACTTTTCAGCACTGTGGGCTGGGCAGGGGTACACAGGTCAGCAGGGGGGCTGTGAAGGCAGGAGATGTGTGCAAGGGACTCTGGTGATGCACTTGAGATGGGTCAATGGGAAGGAGCAGCTTTGACTCTCACAGGTGATGCAGCTGAGGACGTTGATGTAGGGCTGTACTTCATCCATCCCCATCTCTGGGAAATGTAAGAAATCTGTTGCACCTTGGCTCCACTTTTCCCTCATGTCTTGCTGGGGAACTGGGAGGAGGGTGTGAAATAGCAAGGTCTCTACCCATCACTGCCCTCCCAGCTCTGCATGCACTGGGGAGAGGCACACTTGGCCAGGACCCCGCTTCCTTTTCAAAGTCTGGTGCTCTGGTTTCTTGCTGCCTGACCCTGAGTCATCTTGCTGTTCTCCTTTGTTGTCCTCTTCTGCTCCATGGTGGCCACAGCACTCTCACTGCATGCTCTTCTGCCCAGCTGCAAGGCACTCCAGCAAAGCCGTCTCACCCCACCTGCGGGCAAGGGGAGGCAGGTAGCAGATGCTGCTGCCCAGTGTGGTCAAGGCTGCCGTGTAGGGATGGGGAAGCAGATCAGCTTGCTTGGAACCATTTGAGCTCAGTGGGGTGTTCAGGAGGGTCTTTGGCTGGAGATCTCAGAATGGTTGAGTTTGGAAAGGACCTCTTGAGATAATCTAGTACAATCTCTCCATGCATAAGCAGCACCATCCAGAGTTGGTTGCCCAAGACATCTCCACTCTCCTGGGCATAAAGGAAAAGCGCTTCCTGGTTTTCAGAGGGACTCTCATGTGTTCCAGTGTGGGCCCATGCTCTCTGATCCTGACACTGAGAACAAATGGGAAGAGCCTGGCTCCATCCTCTTGTTGCACTCTTCACTGTTCTCCAGGCTGAACCATCCCAGCTCCCTCAGTCTTTTGTCACAGGAGAGGTGTTTCAGTCCCTTCATCATCTTTGTGGCCCTTCACCGGACTCTCTCCAGTATGGCCACCTCTCTCCTGTACTGGGGAGCCAGCGCTCCAGCTGTGGCCTCACTACTGCTGAGGAGAGAGGCAGGATCCTCTCCCTAACTTGCTGGCCACACTCATCCTGATGCTGCCTAGGACACTATTCTCCTTCCTTGCAGCAAGGACTCATTGCTGTCTGATCCTCAGCTTGGCACCCATGAGGACCTGGAGGGCTCTTCCACTATGCTGCTCTCCAGTGGTGCGGTCCACAGCATACACTGGTGCCGGGGATTGTTTCTTCCTGGGGACAGAACTTTGCACTGTCCCTTGTTGAACTTTAGGAGGCCTCTCATCCATCATGCCTGAAGCCTCTCAAGGTCGCTCTAGATGCAGCATGACCCTCTGGCAAATCAGCCACTTCTCTCAGTTTGGGGTCATCAGCAAACATGCTCAAGGTACACACTGCACCATCAACCAGGTTGTTAATGAAGATGCCAAACAGTCAGTCCTGGACGCAGGACTGACCCCGGTGTACACTGCTGGCTACTGGCCTCCAAGTAGATATTGTGCCCCTGATCACCACTCTCTGAACAGGAGCCGTTCAGCTGGTTTTCAGCTGAATGAGGATCTCATGGAGGAGAGTTCCAAAGAATTTAGTGCACTTCAGGTTGACAGTATCCACTCCTTTTCTGTCATCCACCAGCCCAATCATTTATCAAGTGGATCAAGCATGACTTGTCCTTAGGGGAAGCTGTGGTCACCACTCCTGATGATTTTCTTGTCTTTCCCATGCATAAAAATGATTTCCAGGATTAGCTGCTCTATCAGTTTTCTGTGACGTTATTGTTTTGTAGTTACTTGGGTCCCCTTGCTTACTCTTGAAGATCAGAGAGAGATTTACCTTCACACACCCCTGGCACCTCCCAAACACTCGGGTTGAGCAAAGATGATTGTGAGGGGTGTGGCAGTGATGTCTTTCACCCTGGTCTCTGAGGCCTTAGATTCCTGGAGACCCATCTTACTAGTAGAGAGTAAGGGAAAGAGGGCATTAAGTAACCCCTATCTTTTACATGTCCTGTGACACCAGGTCCCCAGTCTCCTTCAGCTGCAGGCCTACATTTTACCCAGCCTTCCTTTTGTCACCAATGCACTAATAGAAGCCCTTCTTGTTGACTTTGACATCCCCTGCCAGATTCAAATCCAATTGGGAATTGGATGCCAACAGCTGTGTTCCCATGTAATTACACTGATCAGTGAGTGATTTCAGCAGAAAGTACCCCAGATGTGTTCCCCAAACCCTGCCATGCTCTTCTACACTTATCAACGAAGTCTTCAAAACACAGCATCAGGGTCATCCCCTGGGTTCCTTAACATATCCTCTGGTCTCAAGGGCATATGCCTTTTCATTTGCAACCAGTATCTGACAGAAGAGTTGTATTTCCTTTGTCACTTTCATCCAGATCCTTTCCCTCATTACGGCCCCCAGGCAGAGCACTGCTCATGAACCTCTCCCCCAGAGCCTGTTTTCCAACCTGCCTTTCACCCATGCAATTGCCCAGCCCTCCCAACTGTAACATCCTATATGAGAACTGTGGGAAAAGGTGTCAACATCCTTCCTAAAGTCAAGGCAATTGTCACCCACAGCTGTCAGCCCTTTGACCCAAATCCCATCACTCCACCACGGAGAGCAAACAGCACGGTCAATCCATGATGGCTCTTCCCTTCCAGGATCTTTCATGTGGCCTAAAACATGCTATAAGAAGACTCACTCCATGATCCTCCCAGGGCCCAAAGTGTGGCTGACAAGAACGTAGACCCTCAAATGATCCTTCTGGCCTTTGTTGAAGTTGGGATGTGACACTTGCATTCCTTCAGTTGTCAGAGATCTCCCCTGGTTTACACCACATGTGATGAGCAGCGCTACAAATCCATTTCTGTCAGCATCCATTGATGCAGTCTGTTGAGTGCCATGGGTTCACATGGATCAATCTTTTAAAAGAAATACTGACTATCTTCACCCCTCTCTGGTAGCTCTCTGTACCCTTTTGAACAGCATGGAGGCCTGGGAGGCTGATGGAGACCAAAGTGGAGGAGACATTGAGCATTCCAGTCTTACCTGGGCCTGCTGCTGTTCAATCACTGACCACACTCAGAAATGGTCCCTTCTTCAGGCCTTCACTGTCAGCACAGTGGTAGAGGCTCTTCTTGGCATGCTCAGGCTTGAACTTTGACTTTGCAGCACACTCCTGAGGTGCCTGACAATGTTTATATATTCCTACTATGTATCTTGCCTCTGGGCCCATCTCAAAGAATTGTGGAACGGTTTGGGTTGGAAGGGACCTTAAATATCATCTCATTGCACACCCCTGCCATGAGCAGGGACCACAGCCCCATGCTGCTCCCAGGTCCAGTATCCAACCCAGCCTTGGACACTGCCAGGGATGAGGCAGCAACAGCTTCTAGGAGCAATCTGTGCCAGGGCCTCACCACTCTTACAGGGAAGAATTTCTTCCCAAAATCCAATCTAAACCTACTCTCTGTCAGTGTGCAGCCATTCTCCCTTGTCCTGTATTTCCAGGTCCTTTTAAATAGCCTCTCTCCATCTTTTCCATTGGCTCCCTTCAGGTACCAAAAGGCCACAATTAGGTCACTCCAGAGCCTTCTCCAGTCTGAACAATTCCAGTTCTCTCAGCCTCAACCACCTTTTGCATGGCAGCCTAGCCCTGAGGCCCCTGCTCAGCCCAGGCCATCTGCTGACGTCTCCGTGTTTTCCTGAGCACTGGGATGGGCTGTTCTGGAGTGTGCTGTCCTGAAGGCTTGCCAGCTTTCCTGAGCTGCCTTGGCCTTCAGTGCTGCCTCCCATGAGATCCTTTTCATCAACCAGCTCCCTGTAAAAGCTGAAGTCTGTCTTGCAGTCCAGGGTCTGTACTCTGCTTCTCTTCTTCCTCACTCCCTTTAGAATCCTGAATCTGCTACTTCATGGCCACTGCAGTCACAGCTACTGCCAACTGCCACATCCCCAGTTAGTACTCCCTTCTAGGCAACAGCAGATCCAGTTGCAAGCCACCCCTGCCTGGCAGGGACATTGGAATTCTTCGTGAGACATGGGGTCTGTGATCCTGGCTTCCTCAGGTACTGCTGCCTCCTTGGCAGCTTCAGGTCAGGAATCTCCTGGCAGAGCATTGATATTCTTGTGCTTAAAGCCTTTTAGTGGCTCCCTGTGTTAGCCTTTTGTGTGGGCTCCATTCAGAAGTCAGAGGTGAGAGGGCAGAGGGGCTGCCATCCAGGCTCAGAGCCCTGTCTCCTTCTCACACATATTCGAGCAGCAGGATTGGCACAGTCCCAGTGGAGAGTTTCCTGGGCAGTTCCACAGGCAGCTTGACCCCATTTCCCTCTATATTTCAGGCAAACATCAAGAGTCTCATGAGCGAGCTGCAATAAAACCAGCTGTGGATCCAAGATTCGGGGCGGATGCTAAATACAGAGCCTGGGGCTGCCCTGCATTAGCTTCTAGCAAAGTTCCTGGAAAAATGTCCATGCTTGGTTTAAAAATTTCCAGAAGTGGTGAACTCACTGCAGGCCTTAATGAGCCCTTTTGGTGGCTAATTGCCCTTGCAGCTAAAAATGTTCCTGTCCCAGACTGCGTGCACTCTGAGTCTGTAGCAGCACATGCCAGCTGAAATGGGGTGGTTGCCATACCTGGTGTCTGGTGGACCCCTGTGATGTCGCTCAGAAGTCCTCAGGAGGCATCACCCAGCTGCAGTAGGGATCCTGCTGAGCGTGGGCTGCCCACAGGCAGTCAGCGAGCCCCATCCCATGGGATTCACACATGGGATATCAGCGGTCTGCAGGCAGGAAGCAGGGACTGGGGTGCACCAGCCACAGCCCTCCTCCCTCTGCACACAGAGTGTGGCAGAGAACAGAGAAAAGGGTCCAGTGGCCCCAAACTCAGACAGCACTGTTACCTGGCCCAGCAGGTGTTTACTGTTCCTGTGGCTTTTCTCTGGGCCCCAGTTTAGCACCATCCATCCAAGGGGGAGATAAGAACCAGGTGCAGGTCTCCAGTTGTGTTTGTACCAGTGAGATGACCTCTCTTAGACCCCATGTAGGCTTGTACTGGGCAGAGTTTTGCGTTACAGATGGTCACACCACAGGATGGGGCGGTTAAGGACAAGATGCATGGGATTCCTTGTCCTGGCTGCACAGCCAGGACTGGTTCTGATACCAGTCTGCTGGCTCCACCAGTTATCTTGCTGGAAGATGGCTCTGGGTACCAGGAAGCCACAAGGGAGATGGTGCTGCACTACACAATAGTGAGAGCTCATCTATTGCTCCCCTGTTCCTGAAACCTGACCCAGGTCTTGTGGTAGGAAGCTGGATATTCCCCCTTTGGATATTCCTAAGGGTGGCACCCATCAGAAGATGGTCATGGTGGGGAAGTGAGGCTCTTCTGGAAGCATCAGAGCCCCTGGCCTAAGGAGGCTGAAGCTACTATCTTGCTCTGCAGCAGAGCGTGTTGCTGTACAATGGTTAAAGCAGCTGACCTGCATTTTGGATAACATTCAGAGTGAGAAGCAGCTAATTCTGAAGGAGAGAAAATTCTTAGTTTACCATATAGTACCTATTCCAGTCACCGTGGCAGCCAGTCTGTTTCTTACTGGCTTCTGCATTTCCATCTGCAGTGGTGGAGAAGGCTGGCAGCTGAGCCAAGAAATGGCAGAGGCACACCGGGCTGTGGGTACAGGGCTGTATCTTGGGCATGGCAGAGGCACAGCGGGGTGTGGGTACAGGCTGTACCCCAGTAATGACAGCCAGCATGGAGCCCGTGTGCTGCTAACCTGCTCCAGTTGTCAGATTTGTACTCTCTGCTGAACAGCTCCCCAGGAAGATGGGCTGGGCAGCAGGAGGGGGTGGTGAGCTCTAGGTGGGTCCAGTTTCCCAAAGCGCCTCCTGACCCAGTTCTGTCGCAGCACCTGCGTTTCCAAGTGCTCTGCAGCTGGAGTGGGGAGGGGGCATCCTGTTCCATGGCGCTTCTTCTGGCAGCTACTGCAGGGTTGGGAAGCAGATCCTCTGCACAGGAGCCCAGTGCTCACTGGAGATGTGGTCTCAGTTTCTCCCTGCAGGCAGGCCCTCAGAGCACAGGCAGCAGGGCTGGTGGGGGTGCCGCAGGTGCTGCCTCCCCTTCCTGGTCAGGACAGGGTGGTCCCACCCCTGCCCAGCTGACTGTTCCCTCCAGGCCCAGCTGTTCTGTGTCCCCTTACCCTTGTTCCTCCCTCCCTGCTGACCGGGCTGCAGCCCCCAGCCGGGCCCTCGACTTGGCGCGCGTGTGGCGTTCCTGCGCTCCTCGTGCGGGAGCCGAGGCCCCATGGCTGCTGCGGGGAGGAGCTGTGGCTGACGAGGCCTGAACTCCACTTCACCCGGGCCTGGCCCAGCTGCTTTCCCCCAGCTCTGTCCCCCAGCTTTGTTCTCCGTGAAGATCCCAGCTGGTGGAGGAGCTGTGGGCAGGGATGTGGAGTCGGGAGTTGGTTTCTGCTGACCTGAGCTCTGTAGGAGCCCAAGGAGAAACCGGGGAGGGCAAGCAGGGATTACCATTCATCCTCCTGCTGTGTCTCTCATAGTGGGTGCAGTTCTTGTGCTTGTATGAGACCGCACTGTCACAGGGCAGTGCCACCCTCCATCCTCATGCCCAGTGTCTGGGGCTGCTGGACACAGAGCTCTGAGAGCAGGACAGAGCCAGGACCATGGTGACAGGGGTTTGATTTTCTTCCTGTCCCATCCTGAGTGTCCTTGCAGAAAAGAAGGGACAGAAGGGCAGGGGCTACTGCTGCTGCTGCTGCAGTGCTGCATGTCCTGCAGAAGAAGCAGTGGCTGGTCTGGGACAAGAGCCACAGCTGCTCTCACACTGCATCATGATGGCCAGCTCTGAGGACGGTGTGGCAGCTGTGGCCACGGAACAGAAGGTGGCACTGGGGTGTGGTGGTGCTCCTGTGCTGGGTCTGGCTGGTGGTCTGTTCTGTTCAGGTGGTGCCTTCCCTCCCACAGGTGACAGCCACAGATGCAGACAGTGGTGCATTTGGCTCCCTTTCCTACTCTATTGGCTCTGGCATCGGTAGCATTGTTCCCACACAGTTCAGCATTGACAAGCACTCGGGGCAGCTGTGCACAGTGCAGCCCCTGGACCGTGATGAGGGCACGTCTGCCTACGACTTCACCATCACTGCTGTGGATGGGGTGAGTGCTAGCGAAGCTGTGTACGCAGTGTTGCTGATGCAGCATTGAGCAGGGGATGCTGCTGTCCTTGCACTGTCTCTGATCTGGTGCCTCCTCAGGGCGGCCTGAACTCCATGGTGTATGTGAAGGTGTTCCTGGAGGACACGAATGACAATCGGCCAGTGTTTTACCCTCTGGAGTACGCTGCCAGCATCAGCACACAGAGCATGCCAGGGACAGCCGTGCTGCGTGTCACTGCCCACGACAAGGATGAGGGGCTGAATGGGAGAGTGACGTACCGCATCGTCCTGGGAAACTCACCCCCGCTCTTCTCCCTCAACAAGGACACAGGTGAGAACTGGCAGGCAGCCAGAGCAGGCAGCAGTTGGAGCACTGGGATGTGGGAGGTGTCAAAACCAGCCTGAGTGTCACTGCTTGGCCACCTCGGCAGTGCAGTCTGTCTCCAGAGTACGTCTGTTCCTCTCCCTGCCACATCTTTCCCTGCTAAACTTCCTTAGCCTCTGGTAACCCCTTCCCACACTCAGTCCCTGCTCCCTCTTCTCTTCTTCATTTGTCCTGTCTTCCTTCTTCTCTCCATTCCCCATCCCTGACTCACTGTGCCCTTCCTATTGTGTGCTGATGCTTCACCCCGTCAGGCTATATCCTACTTCCTTTCTTGTCCCTGCCAGTCCCCTCTTCCCCAGCTCAGTTAACTCTCCTCTATAACTCTGTCACTCTTGATCCCACTGTTTCTCATTGGCTGCATCTGCTCGAAGCCAGAGCAGTTTCTGCTGGGGAAGTGGGTGCATGGGTGTGTGGTGCCAGGGGCTCTCAGCAGGACAGAAAGGTGCATTGGTGCATCTGTACACTGGTTCTCAAGTTCCCAGCAGGTGCCTGGAATGAGACAAGCCCTACTAGCCCTCCTAAATGCAGGGCCACCTTCTTTGTAGGGTCTACCAATTATGGTCCTTTACTTCTATATCCTCTCCCAGAGCCTCCCTGCCAGCCCGGGGCCCACTTGCTGTGTTATGACAGCAAGTGGAAGCTCTCTCCCCTCCTTTCCTTCTCCCTGAGACCTGCCTTCTGTGGCTTATCTCCCACAGCCTGTACCATTGCTTAACTCAGAGCTGGGTGTAAGATAAAGTGCGGAGAATGTGGGGAGACTTTCCTGGGAGAGCTCCACTCATTCACTCCAGCTCCTCCGTGATGGAGTGGTGGGCTTCCACTGTAATGCACATTGTTTCCTGCCCCTTCTGGTCTGTATTTTCCAGCTTATGGTTTGGCCTGTCCCCTGGTGCCAGGTGGCAGGGGTGCAGCACAGTGCTACATCAATGACTTTCTTCCTCAGGTGTCATCTCTCTGTCCTGGTCCCTGAGTGGCAAAGCCAACACCCTGGTGCAGCTGGTGATCTCTGCCCAGGATGGTGGAGGCCTGCAGGCACAGCCAAATGCCCGGGTAAACATCAGCATCGTGGAGGGCACAGTCTCACCCCCTGTCTTTGAGCAAGCTCAGTACTTCTTCAGTGTGCCCGAGGACATGCCACAGGGCGCCAGTGTGGGGGCTGTCCAGGCCCAGAACCCACCAGGTATGGGCTTGTCCCTTTTGCATGTTGCCACTTTCCCTGTCCCCACACCATCCTTGAGGTCCAGCATCCACCACACTTCCTCATGGAGTGGCCCTCACATCTGAATGTGCACGCAGCTCAGCACCTGTGCTTGCACAAGTGTGTATGCGAGCAACCTGGGGTAGGCACAGCGCTGCTGCAAACCTTGAACCAAAGCTTCCTGACCGTGGGGCTGAGAGAGTCAGCTGGATGGCAGCTCATTCCTTCTGTCTCTGTCCTCTTGCCCGCAGGTCATGCTGATGATATCTTCTATTCCATCTCCTCGGGAGACCCTCATGGCTATTTCTCCATCGACTCAGCCTCGGGGCAGCTCCGCACCAGCCTGCCTCTGGATCACGAGTCCCAGTCAGTTCTCATCCTGGATGTCCAGGCCCGGAGCGGTTCGCCCCCTGCCTACAGCAACACACGTGTGAAGATCTCAGTATCAGATGTGAACGATAACGTGCCGGCATTCCCAACTCCCTCTGACTCCATCTTGCTGCCGGAGGCCACGGAACCTGGGACTACAGTCTATACCGTGCAGGCTGAGGACCGTGACAGTGGTGCCAATGGACAGGTGACCTTCGAGCTGGTGTCGGGGGGTGAGGGCACCTTCGTGGTGGAGCGTGCCTCAGGGGCAGTGCGGCTCCTTGGGGCCCTGCAGTACGAGGCCGTCTCAGCCTACAGCCTGGCCATCACGGCCCGGGACAGTGGCATTCCCCAGCTCAGCTCCACCTTCACGCTGCTGGTGCACGTTCAAGCCGAGGATGACAACGGACCCATCTTTGACACTCTCACCTACCGTGTGGAGGTGCAGGAGGGTGTTCCTGTCTCCACCCGCTTCCTTCAGGTGAGGGCCCTGGCACATGATGTGGAATCCACAGCCCTTACCTACCACCTGCGTGCAGATGGGGACGCTGCCAGCTTCGGCATCGTGCCCGAGAGCGGCTGGCTGTATGTCAAGAGTGCTCTGGACCGGGAGACGCGGGACTTGTATGTGCTGACGGTGCTGGCCTCGGTGGGGGGCACCGGGGCCGCGGCAGACACACGGAAAACTGGCACCAGCACCGTGCGGATCAGCGTCACGGATGAGAACGACAACAGCCCTCGGCTGAGCGAGGAGCGGTACTTCTTCACCGTGTCTGAGAACCAGGCTCCTGGCAGCAGCCTGGGAAGGGTGATGGCAAGTGACCGGGACGCTGGGCAGAACAGCCGGCTCACCTACCGCCTGCTCCAGCACGATCCCAACTTCCTTATCCACACACAGACAGGTGAGAGACCCCAGGCTTCCTAGGGGCGGCCAGCTGGTGAGAAAGCCCAGAGCAGGGCAGCAGTGATGGTGGCCAGGCCAATGCATCAGCAGAATATTCACCTTACTGCCCCCTCGGTGCTGGGCTCCAACACCACACCTGAAGAACACAGCTGAGCACAGACTCTGCTCTAATGCAGCCTGTGGGCTGAGCTGTGTCCCCACCTATCAGTGTTCTCACTTCTTGTGCCTGCCCCATTCCTGGAAGTATTTAAGGCCATGTTGGACAGGGCTTGGAGCAACCTGGGGTAGTGGAAGGTGTCCCTGCCTATAGCAGCAGGGTGGAACAAGATGGGCTTGAAGGTCCCTTACAATCCAAATCCTTCTGGGATTCTTCCTCACAGGAGAGGTCAGCACCAAGCACAGCTTGGATCGGGAGCAGCAGTCCAGCTTCCAGCTCCTGGTGATAGTGCAGGATGGGGGAGCACCGCCCCGCAGTGCCACCGGAACCATCTACGTCACTGTGCTGGATGAGAATGACAACGCTCCTGCTTTCCTCCACGTGGGCAGTGGACAGGAGCTAACTGTGCAGGTAGGGGTGCAGGCTGGAGCACCAATGGGGCAGGGGCCTGGGGGCCTCTGGATGTGGGGGCAGGTGGTACTGCTGGAGAAAAGGGGGTGGGTGGGGAGACCCGTAAGAGTTTCAGGGTGGGAGATGAGCAGGCATGAGTCAGATCCATGCAGCAGGCAGGACAGCTTGGTATATCTGAGATGTGTCAGGAGGGGCATGTCCTTGGGCAATGTGGATATCCTGGTGGACGGGGCAGGCAGGGCCTCTGGAGGGCTCTGGCACAATCAGGACTGGCCAGCAGGCAGAAGCCCTTGGCTCATACGTGCCTGTGGTGAGGGACAGCAAAAGGAGCCCTGAACCTGACACAGGTTCAGAGAGGAGCCAGGGTAAACAGTGAGGGAGATGCAGGAGGCTATCACCCTCTAAGGCTGGGGATTTTGGGTACAGCCACTTGTCTTTCTGGGAGGTCAAGAAAGCATTGTCCAGCTAGGCTTGGCATGCACAAGAGGTTTCTGTGAACCTACTGTGCCAGCCTAGCTTTCCCTCTGCACTGTGGTGGCAGTCATTGGGCACTGCATGTGCTGCAGACCCAGCTGCGCGGGTACTGCTCCGGAGAGCTGGGTGAGAGCTGCTGCCCACCCACCTCTGCTCTGCTGTGTCCCTGAGAGCATCATGAGCAGCGAGGGCCGTGGGAGCCAGCTGAGGGGCACTGGCAGCAGCAGAACAGGATGGGCAGCCAGGGTCTCTGGCCTCATCTGTTTGGCACAGAGCAGGGACAGCCTGCAGCTGTCTCTCTGCACGTCCACTTCTGCACATCAGGCTGTCTGCTCAAAGCCCCTTGCTCTGAGTTGGTTTAGAAACACCACAATGATGACAGCCACCTTCTGTCACATGTCCATGTGAGCTGGGCACCCCAGACAGGTCAGAACAGACCGGGCTGTGTTGGTAGCCAAGATCCGGGGTCACACAAGATCCGGGGACACTGCAGCTCCAGCCAGGCCTTCCCTGTTCATTGTTGCTTCCCTTCCCATTCTAGGGTGCAGTCATCCCTTGCCAAGCCATCTTCTTGTATACCCTGCTCTGCTGGCAAAGCTGCTGTCAGGGCTTGGCCTGGGTGAGCACATCTCCCAGAGCCTAGAGGAGGCAAAGGGGGCACAGTTAGTCTTGCCCTCTCTGAGCAAGGCTCTGGGACCAGAGCAGGCCAGGGACCAGCCAGCCATGGCTGAGGGAGCCCTGGATGGACTCTGATATGGCATTGCTTACACTGCAGCTGATCCCAGTGTTTGGGGGCACAAAGTGCTGGAAGTGCCCTGCTAGAGCTTGGGAGGGCTCTGCTCTTACAAAGAGACCATGGAAGCAGATGTGTCCTTCAGGGGACAGGACAAGGCTGAGTTGGGCTCAGAGTTCTGAGGGCAGGTAAATGCTGCAGCAGCTCTGAGCAAACAGAGCTGTTTGGGCGCTTTGGTTTGGGCGCTTTGGTTTGCCGGTACTGGAAATAGAGATACACAGAAGGGTGAGCACCATAGCAGATCACTTTTAGCCGTGTTTTGGATGTAAAGACAGACTGAGAGGAAGAAGTGAGAACCAGACGATAACACAGAGCTCGATGATTTCTTGCAGACATGCTCAGTGCAGTGTTCACGTCAGTGTTCACCAGAGGAGGGTTCTTCCAGCAGCAGCTGCGGGGTGCTAAGATGGAGCACATTGGTGGCAGTACATGGGGTGTTTGCAAAGCATCTGCAGTAATGGATCCTCCCAGGGAATGATTGCCGGGGAGGGGAGAGAGAGCAAAGGGAAGGAAGAGGGTGCCTGTTTTCACAGAGGAAGTGCCCCTGGTGCTGGTGTTTTGCTGTATCCCCTCAAAAATGTGATGGTTGATGTCACTGGTATATTTACAGCATTCAAGGTGGGGCCTCCCCGTGAAGAACTGTAGAAGAATCACGTTTCACTGTTGAGTCAGGGAAGATGATGGGACATGAAATCACTGCTGCTAAGCAAGTTGGATGGCATTTAGTGGTGGGCTCTGAACTGCCTGCTTCAGTTTGGGGAGAAGCCTGGAGCTTTGTGAATGTGCCACACCAGGCTCAGCACAGACAAAAAAGCAATTCAAATGCTGAGCTTAACTAGAAAAGAAAGAGAGAATGAAAGAAAATATCATCACCCACCACTCAGATTCTGCCCACACTCCCTGCCTGGTTCCATTCCCTAAGTGAGCAGAAGTGCTAGAAACTGTTTAGAAAATGATGGTAACAGGAACTCTGGCAAATAAGGGTTCCAAGGAGAAATAAAACATTTTTGACAAAACTGCAGGAATATCACAAAGGTGTGCACAGAGTCATGAGGAAATGAGAAGTTGCTTTTTTCATAACACAAGACCAGGTAGCTCCGTAAGAACTGACTGGGCAGCAGGTTTAAAATAAACACGGGCAGCACTTCCTCATGCAGAATGTAATTAAATTGTGAAATCATTGCCCAGAGTTGCATGGGTTCAAAACTGGATGAATTAATGGAAAGAAAGAA
This sequence comes from Regulus satrapa, assembly GCA_013396955.1. Lineage (NCBI taxonomy): Eukaryota > Metazoa > Chordata > Aves > Passeriformes > Regulidae > Regulus > Regulus satrapa. The sequence goes on from VWZN01007997.1 coordinate 78,752, forward strand.
AACTCCTTCAAAGGCTGATGAACACAAATATGATCTGTGGCTCAGGAAGTGTCTGAGCCACAGTGGGCTGGCAGCCGGGGAAGTTCACAGGAGGATTGTTCCATACATACCATGTTTCTCACATTTCTGTATATCCACTGCCAGCCCCTGCCAGAGCTGTGCTTGTGGCCAGAATCGCTCTGTAAGCTTGGGACCAGGCTGGTGTTTGCAGCAGCCTTTGGGGAGGGTGGGCAGACCCAGCTATGCCCATGTTGCCACTGTCTTACCAGTTTGCATGGGCAAGCCCACTGCTATTGCTGTTTATTCCTGTTTGTGTGACTGTACCGGCGTTTGTACATGGGGCTGTGTGGGTGTTGCTCATGTAACTCCTCTGACATGTCTGCTTTTTTCAAAGGAGTCTGATTCCCCGTGGAAGGGGAGAGTATCCCTGTTTGCTGAGCAGGAGCCACTCAAGGCTGGGTTGAGGGCAGAGGGGGCAGTTTCTGCCCTGGCCTGTGGCAGGGAGAGGTTGGAAGGGGCCTCTGAAGCATGGCCCCACATAGAGGTATCCATGCAGACCCTCCTTTCATCAAGGGCCAGGCTATATTTAGGTCTGTGCCTCCATCATTGCTGTGAAAGGCTGTTCCAGATTCCTTGATCTGGTACTAGAAAACATCTCTTCATTTCCAGCCTAAACTAATTTCTGACCATTTTATACTCATTTGTTCTTGTGCCAATATTGTGTTTTTGCTTAAAAAGCTGTCCTCTCTCTCTGGAATTTCCCTCCCTCTCCCAGTGTTTACAGAGCAGAGTCCCTGCACTGCCTAGCCTGGCTGAATGAGTCCAGCTCCTCTGGTCTCCCTTCCAGGGCTTCAACACAGTGCCAGCAGTTTGGGCAACAGCTCTGGCCCTCACCTCCACCCAGAAATCGGCATCCTCTTCTCTAGAGTCCTGCTTGGATTCCACTTGTCCCTTTCCTGAATGACTTAAGTGGCACAGATCACTCTGCACAGCTGGGTCTGGGAGGGTGGCCTGCCACAGCATGTGCTGGTGGGATGGGAATGTGAGGTCAGTCCCCTTGAGGTGGGAATTTGGCATCTGCTGGGGTGGAAGGAACAGCAGAGCCTGTGCCAAGTGGGAATCCTGTTCCACCGAAGAGTACGTGCTGGAGGGGGTAGGTCTGCAGCAGGACGGGATATTTGCTGAGGATGATTCCAAAACCTGACAGGTGCTGAGGGACAGTGATGGGGGTGCATCCACTTCCACAGCTATCCAGAAAAGGTGTGCAGTGCTGTAATGTGTGATCTCTGTGGCAGAGGAGGTAGCTCCCCTCAGGACACGAGGTTACCTGAGCATGTGTGATTGATGTCTCAGTGATCTTCTGCTGCACATAACATGGATGTCTAGAGTACCTACAGACAGGCAGGGCTACCCAGGAGCAAAGGAAAGAAGGGAAAAGCCCCAAGCTGAGGTACTTGAGCCCCAGAAGATCTACCAGCTGGACGTCCAGAGGTGGAAAACCTCCCTGGTTAACTGTGGGAAGTGAGGAGAACTCTGGCTGTGGCCAGGGAGGCTGGCACTGGGCTGTCAGGGCTCACACATTGGCATTTGCAGCTGAAGGGGTCTTTTGGGGCAGGGAGACTTCAGGACTGTTGTGGAGCCCTGCACTTACCTACCTGCAGAGGCTCTGGGTGTAACTGCAGGGTTAAGCAGTGCCCTCCCATAGGCCTCCAGTGTGCCCCCACCCTGCCAAATGTGTTGTTAAATGGGACAAAAGGGGAGGAGGGCTGGTGAGGCAGAATCTTCCCATGCCAATTGCTGTGGGCACAGCCTGTGGGTCCTGCAGGGGGTCTGTGCTATGGGTAAGGTGTAGGGCTGGTGCGAGACCGGGCAGACCTCACACCATGCTTGGGGGGCTGTGAGGTGATCTGAGAGGTTCCCTGTGCTATTCAACTGCTCCCTGGGCCACGATGCAGGTGCTGGAAGAAAAGCCATCAGGACTCCTGGTCGCCTCCCTGCAGGCCAAGGACCCAGATGAGGGGGAGAATGGGACCATCATCTACTCGCTGATAGGTACGAGCTCCAGAACTGGCAAATCCGTGCTGCTCTGCCCTGCAGCCATCACCCAGGCAGAGGGGTGCCCCCTGCCCGGGATCCCCACGCCACACTCCCCCTCCCTCACACCGTCCCCTGCCCTCCCTCTGCTGTGTTTCTCCCTCTGCAGGAGCCTGGGCAGAGCGTTTCACTCTGCACGTGGCTACCGGAGAGCTGCGGACAGCCACGGTTCTGCGCCGGGCTGAGCGTGCCGAGTACATCTTCACGGTGACAGCCAGCGACCGCGGCGCGGCGCCTCGCAGCACCTCGGCCATCGTTCGTGTGCAGGTACCTGAGCTGCTCCTGTCCCTGCACGCCAGTTCCTCTTGTCCCTGTACCCCTCGCTTGCCTCTTGGAAAACACCATCCAGCTACTCCACCTCACCTCCTCATCCTCTACTGCCTTCATCCCTGGGCACCCTCTGCTTCTGCTCAGCTGTTGATCCGGCCCTAAAATCCACGTGGAGAACCTGGGATAGGAAGGGATGCCCCTGTGCCTGTTCTCATTTCCAAAGAACCTCCCATTGCAGTTCTGCCTCCTCCAGGCCTTAGACAGCCGACCCTGTCCTAGATACCCTGGTGCAGGAGAGATGTCAGAGGTTCCCTGCACAGAGACTTCCACTCTTCCCAGTGTCTACTGAAACCAGTGTTGTGACCTGCAGGGTGTTTATTCTGACCTGCAGGATGTCCTTCATGTCTGTGTCACTTTGGTACTCCCTGCTGTGTACTGCCCAGGCAGCTACATCCTTTCTTTGCTGTTAGTAATGAGCTTCCTTTATCAGCAGAGGTTCTGGTTCCCCCCATCAAGGCATTCCACCGAACACTGTTTCACATCTTCTCGTCCATGTCCTTGCAGTTGCCAAGGCCATTTGACTGTCCTTGCTGTGTCATCTCCACCAGCCCTGCTCATTGCTCCCTTGAGCCAGCTGGTCTCTCAGTCCTTTCTGCCACACTCTGTGCTTTCTCCCCACTACTGTGGGAGCTCCAGAGCTGAGTTCTAGCCCAGGTGGGTGTGCTATACCGCACTCCCTTGAGGAGTGGAGCCTGGTGTTAGCCTGCCACATCTGCTTTCAGTCACCAACAACATGTTTTATACCATTTCCTTTTTACACTATGTCTGTAACTATTCTTGTCATCAGAGCTGTTCTGCAGCCTCCAGAGCACTGAGGCCAGGCTGGCCATCATGCTGGTTTGCATCCCTGTAATAGATATTTGCTTGGCAGACACTGGGTTTGATCTCCTCTGGGCTGACAGGTTTGTTGTTACTCCTGTTTTCCTCAGCTCCTTGACAAGAATGCGCTTCTTCAGCGGATTTTCCCTTCAAATCATACTGTGGTGGCCTTTACAGCATCCTCTCTCCCATCTGCGAGTGCACCTCATCCCCAAATTAACTCCAATTAATAAAACTAGTTATGGTATTTATTTATCTTGGGGTCATCCTGAGCATGACCTCTCTTCTTACTCACTCTTGCTTGTGTTTGCAGAATTGTTTTTGCTGCCGTCTGCTGTCTTTGCAGTATTGGAGCCAGTCACAGAGCCAAGGAGTGGCTGAAGGAAGGCACCTGTGAAGGTCACCTTCTCCAGCCCCCTGCTCAAATGGGGTTGTGTGGGTTGTCTCAAATGGGGTGATTTTGGCTGTCTCCAAGGCTTGAGACTCCCCCACCCGTGAGCAACTTGTGCCAGGGCTCAGGCACCCTCACAGTGAAAAGTGTATTCTGAGGACCAGAGGAACCCTCCTGTGTTCCAGGGTGTGCCCTGCACACAGCCCCTTTCGTGTGCCACTCACTCCTTCCTCTCCTCACAGGTGTTGCCATCCTCCCGTGTGCTGCCGCGGCCTGATGCCACCGTGCTGACCCTGCACCCTCTCGAGGGGGTCAAGCCGGGGTCTGTGATTGGTTCAGTGGCCCCCCTGGATGCCCCTGCACGAGGACAACTGATCTACACGGTGGTAGGAGGTGGTGGGGATGGCACCTTTGTGGTTGACAGTATGACAGGGGAGATTTATGCTGCCCGTGAGCTGGACTATGAAGCTGGGGCACGGCACATGCTCCAGGTGAGTGCTGAGGACACGCAGCACGGCTATCCCTCCAGCAGGCTGGTGCTGGTCCAGATCCACGTGCAGGACTGCAATGACCAGGCGCCCACCTTCCCCGAAGACCCCATTACCATTGTGGTGCCTGAGAATGCCCAGGCTGGCTCCTCCGTCTTCACCTTCCAGGCACTGGATGGGGACGGAGTGGGCCCCAACAGTCAGGTGCGCTATGCTCTGCTGCACCTGGAGCCACCCGGAGCCCCCTTCCAGCTCGACAGCCGCTCGGGCCAGCTGACCCTGCGCCAGGGCCTCGACCGGGAGGCGGCTGCCTCCTTCCTGCTGGTGGTGGAGGCCACAGACCAGGCCCGCAACGTCAGCCAGCGCCGCTCGGCCGCCGTCACGGCCCGAGTGTTTGTGACCGACGAGAACGACAACGCGCCCGTCTTCCTCTCGCCGGCCACCGTCAGCATCATGGAGGACCAGCCCACAGGCTTCGTGGCACTGCACGTGGTGGCCCAGGACAGCGACCTGGGAGAGAACGGACGTGTGAGCTACTCCTTGCGAGCAGGCAACGGGGATGGCCGCTTCCACCTCAACCCCAGCACTGGTGAGGGCTGGGAGGGCGCAGGGGTGGTGGCAGGGATACACGGAGGCTGAGGAGGGTGCAGGGGTACGTGAGGATGTTGCACGGTGTGTGGGCTGGGGAGCCTGGAGGAGTGAGACTGGGGGTACGGGGAGTCCCAAGTGCAGCACCCGGTTGGCACAGTGCTGCTGTCTCCTGACACCCTTCTGTCCTGGCGCAGCCCAGTGCCTGAGGCACACAGTAGCCCCGAGGCATAAGCCCGGTGCCGCTGGTACCAGCGTGCCCCTCTCCTGTGTCCACAGGTGCGCTCTCCATCGTGCGGGCCCTGAACAGGGAGGAGGTGGCACAGCACAACCTGACGGTAGTGGCCACAGACCATGGCTTCCCACGCCTCTCTGCCACACAGCTGCTGGCCGTGCTGGTGCTGGACGTCAATGATGAGGCTCCTACCTTTGAGAAACCCGAGTATGAAGCCCACATCATGGAGAACCTGCCGGCCGGCAGCCCTGTGCTGCAGGTGCTGGCCACGGACCGGGATCTGGGTGAGGATGCAGGCGAGGGTGAGCTGCCCAGTTCAGTCAGGGCCTGTCTGGAGATGCAGCCCCAGGGCTGGCCATACCACTTCTGCCACTCTGGAGAGCCCGGCTGACCAGAGGGAAGGATCAGCACCTGGCTTGGAGGTGGGAGATGGGCTGAAACCTGGGAGAAAGTGGGAATGGAACACAGCCTGTGGTTCCCTCTGGTCCCCTGGCCCATGGCCTTTGTTCTGTGGGTTCTCCTTGGCCCATCTGGCCCCCCACCAGCTGGGTTAGGCTGGGACCCCCCCCCCACACACCTCTGCCCCCAGGGAGCAAGCCCCCCCTCCCCCCCAGCCTGTGAGCCCCGGGTGAGAGCCGGGAGCAGGGAGGTGCAGGGCTGGGAGCCAAGTGAGGCACTGGGGCTGCTCTAGGCTGCCTTCAGACCACCTTTGTCCCCGCAGGTGCCAACGGGCAAGTGTCCTACGGGGGTCTCTCTGGGGGGCCGTTCTCCATCCACCCACAGACGGGGCTCATTGTCACCACACGGCCTCTGGACCGGGAGGAGCAGGAGCAGCATGTGCTGACAAGTAGGCAAGGGGAGGCAGCAGGCAGGAGGTCGGTGGGGGTAGTCAGGGACTTCCTGCTGCTGGGGTGGGGAGTGCTGCAGAGAGGGCATGGGGAGGGAGGAGGGTCTGTGGGGCACAGCAGGGCTGTGGGGTGGTTTGGGGCTGCAGGAAGGCCCATGCTGTCATGCTTGGCTGCCCCTGTGGGTGCCTGGGTGTTGGAATACAACTACTGTGGCTGTAGCTCCCAGTCAAGGCAGCCTGCGGTGCTCTCCCTGTGTCCTGCAGTCTACGCACGGGATGCCGGCCTGCCACCCAGCCTCACCAAGGCCACGGTGTGGATCACAGTGGGGGATGAGAATGACCATGCCCCCCACTTGGAGAGCAAGTCCTGCTCCGTGGAGGTTCCTGAGAACCAGAGTAGTGTGGCTCTCTACACCCTGCGGGCCACTGATCCTGATGGAGGAGAGAATGGACGCTTGGAATACCGGGTGGCAGGTAGGATGCACTGGAAGTGTGGGACTGGGCAAGGACTCTCCCTGGGCTTCCCTGGATCTGGGGACATCAGCTGCAGCAGTCCCATCAGTTCTCTCCTGCTCCAAACTGCAAGGCACTGCTACCATCTCTTGGCTCTTTACTGCCCCCAGTAAAGAGCACCCTAAGATCTGGAGAGGCTGCACTACTCATTCCCCAGGCTTCTGGTCTATTCCCCAGGCTTAGACCGGTTCCAAACCTCTCCTGGCTGCTCTGACCTATTAATTCACAGGTTTTCAAGTCAAATTTTTGCTGTATCCTGTCACAGGCTTTCTGGTGACTCCCCAAGGCAACAGCAGTGGCCTGTGAGTGGTTAGAGTTAGTTCTTATGGAGCTGGCCCGAGGAGGTTTGTTCCCACTGGGATTCACTCTGCCAGACCCCATGGTGGTGGGCTTAATGCTCTTCAGGGCCTTTCTCATTCCAGTTACAGGCGTGCTGCATTGTTACTGCCCCTCTTCTCTTTCAGGTGGAGACCCTGGGCAGGATTTCAGCCTGGACCCCGTCTCTGGTGTCCTCTCCACTGCACATGCCCTCGACCGAGAGCAAATTGCTTCCTACAGCCTCATTGTGGTGGTGCAGGACCATGGCTCCCCTCCACGCAGTGCCACCATGTCGGTGACCGTGCAGGTGTTGGACCTCAATGACAACGCGCCCAGTTTTGCTCAGGCCAGCTACACGGTGGAGGTGCCAGAGGACTTGCCGGTCGGCGCTCTGGTGCTGCAGCTGGTGGCTGAAGACCCAGATGAGGGTACCAATGGGCAGGTCTCCTACTACCTGGGCAATGAGTCGCTGGGCATGTTCCAGGTGGAGCCACAGAGCGGGCGCGTCCGGAGCGCCCAGGCGCTGGACCGGGAGCGCCAGCCCAGCTACAGCTTCCTGGCCAAGGCGGTGGACTCGGCGCCATGGGAGCCCAAGAGCACGGCCGTGCGCGTCACGGTCGTGGTGCGAGACGTCAACGACCACTTTCCAGCCTTCCTGCACAGCCCTCTCACCGTCAACCTGTCGCGCCACACGCCCCTCAAGCAGGTGGTGGCCACCATGAGGGCCGAGGACAGGGACGCAGGTGCCAATGCCTCCATCCTGTACCGCTTTGCCACCCCCAGCTCCGCCTTCGCAATCAACTCCTACACGGGGGACATCCAACTGCTGCAGCCCCTTGGCTCGCTCAGCCAGCGCCAGCGGACGCTCTTCGTGCTGGCCATGGACCTGGGGCAGCCGGCGCTCTCCTCCACAGGGGTGGTGGTGATCCATGTGCAGGAGGAGCCCTACCGGGGGCTGCGCTTTCCCCGCAGCACCAGCGATGTGGCCCTGGCTGAAAATGCCGCCCCAGGTACGTAGCAGAATTGCCCCTGATTGGGGTAATAGAGTTACATGGACTCCATGAATCACCATCTAAAGATGGTGATTTATTAAGGTCTATATGCAAGAGCAGAGAGAGAGCAGCATACATGCAGGTAAGCAGGCCAGACAGCAAAGCCCACCTGCCCGAAACATCCAGAGCATATTGATAAGACAGAATCCTGTACTGTGTATCAGATTGGGTAACCTTTGTAAGCATCAGTGGATGTGTACGAAAAATCCTCCTGATGTTCTCAGAACAATCTCAGGGCCAAACTTGGCCCAGGCTGGGAGTGACACAGGTACGTACCCACTGGCAGTGACCAGAAAGTGCTGTAATGGAATGGGATAGAGCACGAGGGGAGGTGGGAGCTGCACTGTGGGGAACTCAGACCAGAGCGCGCCGTGTGGTCTGGGGAAGTCCTGTTAGGCTTTGGGCTGACCCAAGGAACTGCAGGGTCTGAGCAGTGGCCAGGCTGGTTAGGGTGGTGTCCCTGCAGGCTGGCCTCAGTGTGTTCAGATCAGTGTAGGCAGCCACAGGTGTCCAAGTGCTCCCAGAAGGTCTCCAGGGTCACAGTGAGACCACTGAGGAGCCATGGACAGGCAGTATGACAGCGGGCTCCCACCCCAACATTAACCTTAGATCTTCAGTCAGCAGTGGGCTCAGGCAGAGCTGTGCTCCTGTGGTACATGCTGCACGGGCTGCCCTGCGTCACCCTGACCCTTTGCCACGTACTCCAAGGCTCCACTGTCCCTTCGTATCCTTTCGCTCTCCCAGGCACTGAGGTGGCGAGTGTCCAGGCCATGCACACCGGGGGCTCCTCGGGGCACATCACCTACAGCATCATCAGTGGCAACGAGAGGAACACCTTCCTGATCCAGCCCAGCTCAGGTACAGCTCCAGGAGCACTTGGGGAGTTCTGCTCAGGGCCCCAGGGCACAGGAACACCACCCACACTCGGTACTGGTTAGTTGGCAGGTGTTAGTACTGGAATGTAGACACTGCCCTGTCACTGACCAGCAGCTGTTAGCACTGCAGTGCAATTGTGGTCCCACATAATTAGACCTTTTCCCGAAACTTTAGAGAGCAGGGCTAGATGGGATTTTGGGAAGACATCCCTGTGAGGGTGGTGAGGCTTTGGCACAGGTTGCCCTGAGAAGCTGTGGCTGCCCCATCCCTGGAAGTGTCCAGACTGGACAGGGCTTGGAGCAACCCAGGATAACGGAAGCTGGTCCTTACAGGCCCATAGTAATGTTGTAAATTAGTTTAGTACATCCTGCTGGCTGCCCTCCTCCTTCTTAGGTGGGACAGCAGCAGCTTGTTGCTCCAGCAGCCTAGGTGCCTGTGGCTCAGGTGTCTGTCCTCAGAGCCCTTTGTAAGGTTCTGACTGGACTCAGAGCTGCAGTGAGATGTCACTGGCTTGGAGCTGGATGAGCTTTTGTCATGGTAGGAACAGCTCTTTCTGCTCCACAGCTTCGGGGGAGTCTTCAGATGGGATGACTGTCTTGTGCTGTAATGCCAGCAGGAACTGCCTCCCCAGCAAGGTGTGGGTGTTATCCCTCAGAGCAGCTCTTGAGAAGGATGAGAAGCTGGCACTGTGGGGTGGGCTTGGAAGAGCTCAGTGTGTCTGTCCTGTCCACCTGAGGATGGCTGGATGGCTGGATGGTGCTGGTACATCCCTTCCCACTGTTCCCCTCCCAGGTGCCATCTCAGTGCAGGACTCCAGTAGCCTGGACTTCGAGGCCAGCCCTCGGCTGCGCCTGGTGATCCAGGCAGAGACTGCGGCTTCCTTTGGCTTTATGGCCATAAACCTCAACCTCCAGGATGTGAACGACAACCTGCCCCGCTTCCAGCTGCAGAACTACGTGGCATTCATCTGGGAGTCACAGAGCTATGACTCACCTGTCATCCAGGTATGGCAGGGCACAGACAGGGACACCTGAGCCCTGGACTGGCTGGAGTTATGGGATGGGTGCTGCTTGGGCCTGGGGTTGGCACCAGCACACAAGTCCTGCCTCAGGGGCTCCACAGCTGAATCTCATGTGGCGTTGCAGGTGCTGGCAGATGACCTGGACCAGGGAGCGAACGGGCAGGTGACTTATGCCATCAACCAGTCCCTGCCAATGCCGGGCTTGTACCACATTGACCCTCAGACTGGCACCATCACCACTGCTGCCATCCTGGACAGAGAGATCTGGTCCCAGACCCGGTGAGTGCAGCCGGGCTAGGGGATGCCGGGGCAGGGACAGAGTTGTGAGCACAGCCCCGGGGTGTGGGGAACACTGTACTTGGTGCCCCCAAAGCCTGGCTGTTAAATGGCTCTATCAAGCAGCACAGCTGAGGGTCAGTGGGAGTGAAGGACACAGGAGCCAGATGGCCAAGATGAGCCCATGCACAGCTCAGTCAGGCCTCTACAAAGCTGAGGAGATTGTGAGAGGGCCCTAGGTTCATCCATTCCCCTTCTTGCTTCCTTAATCTGCGCTGCATCTGGTCAATTCCTTCCACCTCCAAACACAGGACCCTTGTGTCCTGCCACATGGCTCCAGACCCGTGCACTAGCCTGAGCTCCCCCAGATGTCCCCTTGCATCCAGACAGGCCCTCTGGGCCCCTCACCATGTGTGCATGCTCTGGATGTGTCCATCCACTCTAGCTACACGTATGTGGCAAACACCCCACAATGAATCTGAGGCTTCTCCTGCCCTTTTCCACACACCTTGCTCAGGTAAGGTCCCCCAGTTCGTGTTCTTCCCCTCCACATGTGCCCCCACGGCTGTGGGCTCCTCTGCTCTCTTCCCCAGTGGGGGGGTCTGGGGTATTCCATCCATCCATCCACACACTCCTTGTCATTCCAGAGGGGCTCCGAGTGCTCCCCAGCTGCCAGAGAACCCCAGACACCTGCCTGCACCTCTCAAGGTGCTCTGCCTGCATCCACACATCTTCCAGACTTCCACACATGCCTTAGGTGTGCAAACACCTGCTGCCTTGCCCCACCATGTACTACATCCACTGCCCCACACAGACTCTCCAAATCATGGAGTCATTGAGGTTGGAAAAGATATCTGAGATTATTGAGTCCAACCTGGGACTGATCACCATCCTGTCAACTAGACTAAAGCACTGTGCTGCATCCAGTCTTTCCTTACACGTCTCCAGAGGATGTGCCGCACAGATCCGAGCCCCAGACTCGGAGCTGCTGCGCAGTTTCCCCGCCACATGCACACGCTCAGCCCCGTGCACAGCTGCAGTTCATGTCCCAGGCGCAGTGCAAGCGTGCAGTGCGTGTCCCAGGAACTGTGCACGGGTGAGGTGCTCCCTCACATGTGCGGGCACACATCTGACCCTCATGCCTGCCCACAGCTTGGTGGTGACAGCGATGGACCGAGGAACGCCGCCGCTCATGGGCTCGGCCACGCTGACCGTGGTGGTAATGGACATCAATGACAACAGCCCCACCATCCCGGTCCCCTGGGAGATCCGTGTCCCTGAGAGTGAGTGCTGTGGCTCTGAGGGCCAGAGCTGGGGTGTGATAGGCACCGTGGGGTGGGGAGGAGGCCCCAGGGAGGCCAGGCCAGTCCCTGTCAGGGATTGGGTACGATACTGGGTACAGTACCAGGCTGTGGTACAGTATTGACCCACCCCGATCTCTCCAGCATGACCCCTATGCTGCCGCTGTGTCCTGAGGGAGAAACCTGAATTACCAGCTCAGCCCAGGCCCCTGCCCCGTGCCTAGGACTCTGGCTGCAAACACCTGCCCTGCCTGATCACAGTCCTCAGCCAGTATGCCCCGTGCCCAGGCCAACCTCCACCCAACCTGCCAAGCGCCCTAGATCTTCATCTTCCCCCCAGCATCTCCCTCTCCCGTGGTGTCTTCCCCTCCTCCTGGTGCCCAGGCTCTGGATTGAGCTGGTTTCCCACCAGGTGAGCCAGGTATGCTGGGCAGGGATGGGTCTGCTTGCTCACATGCCTGCTCCCCACAGACACACTGCTGGGCACCCAGATAGCCCAGCTGACTGGGAACGACGTGGACTCGGGCCCTGCGCTCTCCTACACGCTGCTGCTGGAGGGGGACGCGGCAGACACCTTCGGTGTGCTGCGCTACGGTGGCCACGTTGCCCTGACGGGGCCGCTGGACCATGAGCAGCGCAGCCGCTACACCCTCACCCTGCGCGCCTCCGACACGCGCCACGAGACGGAGGCCAACCTCACCGTGCTCGTGGAGGATGTGAACGACAACGTGCCCACCTTCACACAGGTTTTCTATCAGGTACGTGCACCAGGTGTGCCGGCCAACAGGGGCCGTCCCACACGAGCCCTCTGCGGCTCCTGCCTGGCCACCTGCCCTTACAAAGCAGAGGATGGGTCTGAGCCCCTTCTGGTCCTGCTTGCTGATCCACATCTACATCCTGGCATCCCTCATGCTGTCCATGTGGCATAGAAGGAGTTGAAACCAGGCAGGTGACCCTGGGAGCCACCCCTGCAAGGGGCACAGCTGGATGCAGAGGGTCCAGCAGAAATGGATGAGCACAGTGGGGAGGCCAGAGGGGTGGGAAATGGGCCGCAGCCTGGACAAACGCTTGTGGTGAGACCTGGTTGGGTCCCTGTTGGAGTCTGGCTTGAGCAGTCTGTGCCAATGAGGGGCTGGACGACCTTGGCTTTGGCTGCCTGGCGAGCCCTAGACCCCCTCTCTCAGTGATGCTGGGAGCTCTGGGGGGAGGGAACCAGATGCTGACTGGGGTTTCCTCCTCTTCCAGGTGCTGCTGCCAGAGCACACACCTGCTGGCAGCGTCATCCTCACTGTGAGCGCAACCGACCCCGACTCAGGGAGCAATGGGGACATCACCTTCCACCTGGCTGTGCCCAGCCCTGATGTTGCCATCGACCCCAGCAATGGTGCGTGAGCTTGGTGCTCTGTGTGCCTCTCTCGTGTCAGTCTAAGCATGCCTGGGGAGGGGAGTACCCTTGTGCTGGCCCTGTTCAAACCCTCAGGGGGTTGCTTTCTGGGTGTGGCTGGTAAGGCAGACACAGCAGGGCGACCACTGAAGGCTCTTCCAGCTCATACCCTTCCCAGCTCCCACTGGTTCCCATGCTGACCCAGGCTTTGTGCTCCACAGGGACCCTCTTCACCACCCGGCAGGTGGAGTTCAATGCCAGCCAGCCTACCCTAGACCTGGTGGTGGAGGCCCGCGACCACGGCTCTCCCAGCCTCTCATCCTGGGCCACAGTGCAGCTCCAGGTTCTGGATGTTAATGACCATAGCCCCCGCTTCCAGGAGCCGTGCTACAATGCCAGCGTTCCCGAGGACCTGCGCCCAGGCACCACTGTGCTAACGCTGGAGGCGGGAGACGCTGACCTCTCCCGGGAGAACGCCGGCTTTGATTACACCATCGTCAGTGGGAACGGCGGAAATGCTTTCCAGGTGGAGAGCCGGGTGGCCCGGGCTGGGGGACAGCTCCGCACGCAGGGAGCCCTGGTGCTTGTGGAGGCCCTGGACTTCGAGGCCATCCCAGTGTACAACTTGACCGTGGCGGCCTCGGACCGGGGCCTGCCGCAGCGCAGCGCCACCGTGCCCGTGCTCATCACTGTGCAGGACGTCAATGACAACCCGCCCGTGTTCGCCCGGGCCGAGTACCGCGCGGCGGTGAGCGAGGCCGCGCTGCCCGGCACCGAGCTGCTGCGCGTGGCGGCCCACGATGCTGACTCGGGGCCGCGTGGCCGTGTCCACTACACCATCAGCTCGGGTGACCAGCACGGGCTGTTCCAGCTTCATGAGAGCACAGGGGCCCTGAGCCTGGCACGGCCACTGGATCGGGAAGCCCAGGCGCTGCACACGCTGGTGGTGCGGGCCACGGATACACCAGGTGGGCACTTTGCGCTGGTCCCCGTGGCCATTGAGGTGAAGGACATCAACGACAACAAGCCGTACTTCCCGGTGGAGGTGCTGAGCGCCAGCATCCGGGAGAACTTGCCCCCCGGCACGCTGGTCACCACGCTGCGCGCTGTCGATGCTGACACCGGGGCCTTTGGGGAGCTGCGCTACGTGGTGCTGGAGCAGGCACTGGGGGACCCCACCACTGGGGACGGCCGAGACGCCTTCGCTGTCAATGGGAGCTCCGGGGAGCTGCGCTCCCGCCTCACCTTTGACTACGAGCGAGCCAAAGCCTTCCAGCTCCTGGTCCGGGCCACTGACGCTGGCAATGCCTCGGCCACCGTGACCGTGCGGGTGCTGGTGACAGGGGAAGATGAGTATGATCCCATCTTCCTGAGCCCCTCCTTCAACTTCGAGGTGCCCGAGGGCGCGCGCAAAGGGCAGAGCATTGGGCGTGTGCTGGCCACGGATGAGGATGAGGGGGCTGACGGTGTTGTGCTGTATACCCTGGCAAAGCCCTCACCATACTTTGCCATCAACCAGACCACGGGCTCCATCTACCTGCGTGTGGACAGCCAGCCCCAAGCCGGGGCTGGGCGTGCCAAGAGGGAGCCACGGGAGATGAGCCTGGAGGTGCAGGCACGTAGCCCCCTGCCGGCTTCCCGTGTGGCCTCTGCACAGGTCACCATTGATGTCACACACACCTCTTTTGGCCTGGCTCCCGACCTCAATCTTCTGCTGGTGGCTGTGGCCGCCTCGCTGGGCGTCGTGGTGGTGCTGGCTGCCGTAGCCATCGTGCTGGCACTGGTGCGCTCCCGGCAGCGCCAGGGCCACAAGAAGGCAGAAGGGGAGGGGGCACTGACCCACGCACAGAGCGGGTCCTTGCAGAAGCTGGGCCGTGAGGAGCCAGCGCTTCCTGGAGCTGAGCACATCTACCACCAGGCACTGCCAGGGTATGGGACCGAGCCGGCGGGGCCCTACACGCGGGGCGGCTCACTGGACCCCTCGCATTCCAGCGGCCGTGGCTCTGCCGAAGCCGCTGAAGACGACGAGATCCGGATGATCAACGAGTACCCACGCGTGGCCAGCATCACAGCCTCCATGCAGGAGCACATCGCTGCCCGTGGCCCTGACTCTGGCATCCAGCAGGATGCTGACCAGCTGTCCGACATCTCCTGCGAGCCGGCCGCATTGGAAAGCGCCCAGTGGTTCAAGAGCAAGAAGGGCTCGGGGCTGCTGCTGCCGGGGCCACCCCTGCAGCTGTACCGTGAGGACGGGGGCGGCAGCGCCTTCCTGGGTGTCCGCTGCGGCCTCAGTGTCTCCTCACAGCCCCAGGACTACGCCTTCCCCGAGGATGGCAAGCCCTCCGTGGAGGGCTCGCTCACTGCCATTGTGGCCAGCGATGAGGAGCTCCGCGGTAGCTACAACTGGGATTACCTGCTGAACTGGTGTCCCCAGTTCCAGCCACTGGCCAGTGTCTTCACAGAGATCGCCCGCCTCAAGGATGAGAGCTCCCTGCGCAAGCCCTTCCCAGCCAAGCCCAAGGCAGAGCCCAAGCCCCGCATCGACCCCCCACCCCTCATCACCTCAGTGGCCCATCCAGGTGCCAAGTCTGTGCCCCCCAAGCCACCACCAGGCAGGACCTTCCCGCACCCATCCTCCCTGCGCCGCTCGCCCATCAGCCACGAGGGTTCCATTTCATCCTCTGCCATGTCTCCCAGCTTCTCCCCGTCGCTCTCCCCGCTGGCCGCCCGCTCCCCTGTGGTCTCGCCCTTTGGCATCTCACAGGGGCCGTCCACCTCCACCATCAGTGCTGAGCACTCGCTGGAGCCCCCTGAGGAGGCCGAGCTCAGGATTTAGGGCTGGGCCCCTGGACTCCTCTGCCCCAGCCCACAGCCATGGGGCCGGAGCGGGGCCCAGCCCAGGGCTGCTAAAATGGGTGCTCATCCCTCTCCCAGTGCTGTTCCTGGCCTGGGCCCCCAGGGACTGTGGGTGCCTTTGGGGGCTGTGGGCCCTGTTCCTCCACACAGTTTGGCGGACCCTCTGCTGGCTGGCGCCCTATGGACTGCTGACCCCAGTGCTGGCACCCCGGGGTGATGGGCCAGGTGCTGCTCGCGGTGGCTCACATGGGGTAGGATGGTGCTTCATGGTACTTGGTGCCCTGGGAATGTCTGGGAGCGGAGGTGCTGGGCCAGGGGCTGCAGGCCCAGACCCTGCCCTACCCAGCTCCAGGGGCTATGCAGCAGCACTCAGGAGGATTCTGAGCCTTCCCTAGGGATCCGAGGAGCTCCCAGGACAGGGGGCCAAAGCCCCATGGCTGGGAGTGATATCCCGGGGCACGGATGCTGCCTGCGGGAATGAACCTGCCCCTGGCCAGGAGGGGACACTCACTGGGCTGGTTGCAGCAGAAGGCAGCAGTGCTCATGTCTTGCTGCCTGCTGTGGCTGGGCAGGGACAGGAGAGCCTTTGAAGTGTCTCCAGCCCTTTCCCTACCTGCTGCTGCAGGTGACACATACAGGGAATCTCCCACCCAGAGCTACAGAATGGTTCCTGTGGTCCTGGGAGGAAGGTGCCTGCCATGCTCAGCATGGGAACCCTGTTCCTGGGATCAGGTACCTCATGGGCAGCACAGTGGGGCTGGCAGAACTGTGTGAGAGCCGACAGGGATAGCCCAGCCTCAGCAGCAGTGGCGATGGCTGCCGTGACCTGGACCTGCCTGAGGCCCAGCCGGCAGCCTGCAGGGGCACAGCTGGGAGGAGGTACCCTAAAAAGCCACATTGCCCAGCATATTCTCTTACAGCCACAGTGGAGACACTGGGCATCTGCCCTTCCCTGGGGCCCTGTCGCATGACTGCTCCCCAGGGCCATCTGGGCCACCTCCGGAACATGGTCAGGGTGCCACAACCCCCTGGCCCTGGCCCCAGCCCCCTGTGCGGGGCTGTTCTGCACCCCCATGATGCATGTTGTGAGCCCAGATGGAGCCCCTGCAATGGGGCCGGTCCCCATCTCCTCCCAGCACTGTGCACGGCCGGTCACACAGGCAGCATCACACTCACAGCACGCTTCGTCCCCACCGGAGCTTCCCCTGCTCACCGGGAGCTCACCGGGAGCAGCCCCGCACCACCCTGGGAGCTGGCCTTGGGTTCTGCCACTGTGGCCCTGGTGCTCCCAGGAGGCTGTGATTCCCTCATGGCCATGGGTGCAGAGCGAGGGCTGGAATAGCATGGGGTGCCCCACAGCAGCCCTGAATGCCCAGTCTGGTCATGAGTGTGTTTGGGGGCCAGGGAGGACACCCCATGCCTGAGCAGAGGTGGGGGAAGCTCCTTCCCATCACACTCTTCCCAGACCGAACACGTCTGCGGTGTGGCTGCAGCCCCAGCCCCAAAGGCGTTGCCACTGCAGACATTGCATCGCTTCTGCCCGTCCCCCCGTTTCCCATGAAGAGCCATCTGTGGCTGCAGCTCCATCTGTCACAGTCAGCTCTTCATCCCCCTTGTGCTGTGGGGTCCCGTGGGATGCCGTGGGATGCCGTGGGATGTGGGTCCCAGCCGCTGTCCTGGGTACAGGGCGGTGACGGGGGACAGGGGTCTGCATCAGTGACAGGGCCACCAAGGGGGCACAGGGCTATGCCCACTCTGCCAGGGACCCAGAGGGGCCTGAGGTGCCCTGGGAGGGGGACAAAGTTCTGCCTTCACACGGGGACAGCCTATAGAGGCTCTTGGGGTAGGCACCCCCATCCCCTCTCTGTCCTGCTCACAAGCACTGTGGAGACACGTTCTCCCCAGGCCCCGTGGAGGCACTCTGGGGGTGCCCTGTGTCCCCCAGCCCCGTGGGGGCACTTCAGGGCTACCCAGTGCCCCCCAGTCCCATGCTGGGGTGCCCTAGGCCCTGTGCTGCCCAAGCTGCCCACACAGCCCAGCTCCACTGCTCATGTGGCAAGGGGACACAGATGGGTCACCCTGCATGCCATGGGAAGGGTTAGACACATGCACCCTGCTTTGGGCTGGGGTCACTGAGCCCCCAGTTATTTATTTTTACACATTGTACTACAATTCCTGTTTTTACTCGTTTGTACCTTTTGTATTGTGTCTCGTGGAGCTGCATGTACCAGCGCTGCCCACAGCGGCGCAGGGGCCACCCGTGCAGCCTGAACCCAAGTGCCAACGTCTCAAAAAATGCCTTAATAAACCACACGTTTGTACAGACACAACCCCATCCCTGCTGCTGTGGGCTCATGCCAGGCTGGCACCACGTTCCCATGGGACTGACGGGGACAGGGAGGGGATACTGGACCTGCACCACGGAGGGCTCAGGTGGGCTCTGGCACCCACATCCATGGCTGCATCCTGCCAAGACCCTTCCGAGAGGCCAGTGAAGCTGCAGCAGGACTGTGGCCCTGGGGCTGTCCAGCAGCGAGGCTGTTTCCGTGCAGGCATTCGTGTGAATACAGCTGGTGCACATGCCACAGGCAGCCCCATCCCATCCCGCTACCCTCGCTCTGGTGAGGGCTCTGCAGGGACCCAGAGCTGCAGCAGCCACACCTGGACTCGCTGTCTGCCCAGCAGGGACCTCACATTCCCAGGATCCCCGCTGGATCACTGTCCCCACCTGGAACACAAGTTCCCCGCGGCACGGCCTCATCACAGCCAGCAGCACACACAGACATGCGCTGGGGGTCCCAGTGCTCCGGTGCTCCCACCAGTCTGCCCAGTAGCTTTGGCTCTTCTTATCCATGTTGGGCAGCACAGACATTTGCGCAGGGCCCTTGGCTGATCTCCAAACGCTGCGACCTGAGCATGGCCCCCTCACCAAACAGTGCCCCCCAACCCCGGGAAAGGGTTGCAGACTGAGAAGCAGGAGCAGCTGTGCAGCTGTCAGGTGTTGGATGTGGCCAGACCCACGCAGTGACTACCGGCCATATCATCAGACTCTCCCACCCTCCTTCTCTGCTTTACTGTCTTTTGTTGCTTCCCAAACCAGCTCTCAGCTCTTTGTTGCTTCCCGATCCTCAGCTCTCAGATCCCAGCACCCCATGGTGAGTCCTGCACAGCCATGCCCAGCCCTGCGCTCCGGACCAGGGCAGGGGCTCTGGCCCCGCTCTGACAGGGCTCCTGGCCTGCGGGGGTAAGCACAGCCAGGGCACAGAGGGGAAAAGGGCCAGCCCCCTCTCTGGTGGTGTTCCTGGGACCCCTGGGCTCCTCCATCCCCCAAGGCGACCCCTTACAGCTCCCTGCTGGGGCGCAGTGGGCGTGCAGGCTGCCTTCAGTGCCGCTGTCCTCCTCTGGCAGTCCTGGCCTCGGGAAAGTCCCGCTGCCCACGGCAGGGACTCGCTTCACTCGGTGTGCTGGGACAGAGAGTGCCCCCGCGAGTGGGGCTCCAGCCAGGACCCAGGCTCCCTCCCCTCCCAGGCGCCAGACCAGCAGCAGATGCTTGTTAATGTGATTAAGTCTATCCGGCCACCTTAATCCCTGCTGTCCAGACAGATCCAGGACATCATCCCCTGCAAATCCCATCCCACTTAGAGTCCATCCCCAAACTGGACATAAGCATGCAGCCCTACCAGCACTCCAGCCCCTGGCTAGGGCCAGGATGGCTGGGTCCCTCCTCTGTCTGTGGTCAGGAGAAGGCCAGGGCTGCCAGGCCAGGGCAGCTGGTGGGGCTGGAGCAGGGGGGCAGGAACAGACACCTCTGGCATGGCTCCCGTGTGGGGGATGCGGCAGCCAGGGCTAGGCAGGTGGTTTTCCTATTGCCTGTCTCTTCCTGGCCTGGACCCTACTCTGCAGAAGCAAGAAAACAGCTGGGAACTGCTGGAGCCGTGGAATGTGCTGTGTGACCGGGCTTGTTGCTGAAACTGCAGGAAAAACAAAAAAAACCTCAAACAACATTTTTAGTGTTAGAGAGTCAGTGCATTACTTTATCCTGGCCAGGATCTTGATCTGGCTAGGATGTGCAACAGAAATCGCTTCATCCACACGTCCTGGGTTGTGCAGAGAAAAAACATTCCGTGACACGTGTATTTTACTACATTTTTCACGTATTTTATACAGTCAAAACACGCAGCAATTCATTGGTTCAATGTTCATCGGTCCCAGGTTGTGCAGTTCTTTTCCTATACGAGGTTTTTTTCTTTTCCTATACGAGGAGTGATGTCTGGAGCTGGCGTTCGTTAACAGCTGTTACCTTGTGTGTCCTGCCCTACTCCCAGCAGTCCCTCCTGCACGGCACCCCGGGTCCCCGCCCGCCCCGGG
>VWZN01007999.1:0-34384 GCA_013396955.1 Regulus satrapa
TCCGGGCGAGCAGAGGGCAGAGCCGCGGGGACCATGCAGGGGAACGGGCAGCGAGCGGGCAAGGGCCACGAGGACCACCTGGACGGGGTAGGGGCGGCTGATGGCGGGCTGCAGGCTGCGGCTGTGCCCATGCTGCCGGCCATGGAAGTGGCCGAGGAGCAGGAGAAGCCTCCGGGCGGCAAGGGCAAGGATCCCAACACCTACAAAGTGCTCTCCCTGGTAAGGGCCGGGGCGCCGCGGGGCCGGGCGGGCGGACCCGGGTGTCAGCTCGCCCGCGGGAGCGTCGGAGCGGTGCAGCTGGCGCAGGTGTTTCGCCCGTCTCCAAACTCCGGGAGATGGGAGACGAGCCCGTGGCGGCACCTTAGGAGCCTCTCGGCGGTGTTGGAAGAGGGTGACTGCCTTCGGCAGCACGGGCTCCTCGGGATGGCCGGGGCAGCAGTGCTACGGGACGGCTCCGCTCCGGGAGTGAGCCCCGGGCAAGAGAGTGGCATTCGCATATAGACAGCGACCTGCCTCAGAGAGGGATTCGTAACTCTTTTTTTCTTTCTTTTTGTGTGGTGTCAATGGTTGTCTCGTCTTCCATCATGCGGTTTTAACTGTTTGCTGTAGGGGGGACACCAGGGAAGACAAAATGAGGTTAAAATAGGAAAAATATGGCCGGAAAAGTTAAAAAGAGTTCAACAGCCACAAGGACAGAGGAAGTGTAAAAACTTGCCTTTCTCTGAATTTGAGCTACCGTGGGTTGAAAGTTTGTCTCCAAGTACTGCTGGGAGGCACTTTTGGCCCTTGTTCAGAAGCCCCAGCTGCCAAAGCCATTGTTAGCAGGTAGGTCACTTTCCAGTTTTAGCCACGCTGCTGTATTATAATTATCCTCCCCATAGAGATGTGAAAATAAGATCTTCCAGACTGCCTCGAGTAATCATTATGAAGCTAAAAATCATTATCAAGGTGAAGAAATTGTGGTGTTCCTGGAAGGAATCTTTAGTGGCACTGCAGCAGACTTTGCTATGTATGTACACATAAGTAGTCCTCTTTCAATACATTGAAGCATTAGGTCCAGGTGTCTATCCAAATTTAGTGATATCTTTGTAATCTGGTTACTGTTTCAAATGAATCATCCACCCATATAATGGTGACTACAGGTTGGTTGTACTTCCTGACAAAGTTTCTGGTAAATTATGTTTCTAAGTTGGTCAGAATGTTGTAAGAAAAATATGAAAATTCATGCAGAGGTCTATGGTAGTTTCCATGCAGAAGCTTTTTTTGGGCAACTTTTCTGATAATATGTCCCCTTAAATAAAGATTGTGGTTAGTAGCTTGTTTCATTACTTCGTTGTCTTCTGGGGAGTTTAAGGTTGTGCCATAAAAGCCACTGCAGATGGTGAAAACAGATCAGCTACTTTGCAGGTGTAGAAATTAGATACTAGTAGTGGGAAATAGTGATCTCCTATTCAAAACCTAATGTTGTTGCCCTGAGCTTTTTAGGCTCTAATACAACAAAATGATTAGAACACGCAGCCACTTAGAGACCGGAGTTGAGTGAGCACCACTTGGTGTTTGCAGTTATTTATTCCTCTGAATTAAGTTCTCATCTTCCAAATGCCATTCACTGAGAACTGGTAAAAGTTTCCTCCTGTGCTGATTAAAGTGTCAGAATGAAATATGTAATCTATACAGAAATAATTTAAAAATTCTAAATATATGTGGCCATGCACTATTTTTTGGATGACTGCAAACACTAAGATAACAGAGGATATTCAGCAAGAAATTGGAAAGCTTCCTAAATACTACCAGTGTTAGAGGACTGAGTAAAAAAAAAAAATGTAGTTCATCTAAACGTGTTAGAAAGTGGCTGGAGTTGGAAATGCAACTTTCTTTCTCAGAAGCCGATGTATTTATAAAGCATTGATGATCTCCAAATGTAACAAACGAGTGACTAGACTTACCTGCTTGGTGTTTGTAGTTTTATAGTAATGTGGAACTATTAAAGTGTCCAGATGTAGGTAAATCTCATTTGTCTGCATTTATCCTAGCTGTATATGTTATTGCTTCCTTTGTTTATGTAGCTAAAAAACAAACCAAAATCAACTGCTTTTAAGTGAGATTATGTTGAAATTTTCTAAAACCTCATAAATGCATTTCTGCTGATTAGGGAACACTTGAATCTCTTATTTTTCTGGAAAGCACAGACTGGACTGCATTCTCCTCTTCCTTCACAAGTACCTGCCACCTGCAGATGTCTGTGTAGTTTGTGAACGCAACCTCAACGTTCCCAGCTTTTGTCCACGAGTCAATTTTGCCCTATTACAGAGCAGCTGTTGCTGCTGCACAGGGAGGATTCCACAAATGGTGGTACAGGCCCACAGGTATTTACTAACCCATAGTGCTTCCTTAAGTGCCTAAAGCACACCTTTTCATTTGCTGTCATGCCGGTTTTCTCAGCTCAAACTTCTGTGCCTCAAAGCCCAGTGAACTCTGCCTGTCTGTAGTCTCTCCAGGCTGTTGTGTGAGTGAGCAGTATGCTGCTGCCCAAGAGCAGCATAGCCTTTGCTTATGTTTGAGATTTTTCTATCCCTGCTTGCCAGGAACTCAGGCATTGCATTTTGGACTGATTCATTCATTCCATTAAAATAAAATTTTCCATGCCAGTCTAACAGCTGAAACATTGAGAGAAATAAAAGCAATAACATAAGAGAATGCTTCTTTTTAACAGCTTCAGCCTTTTTGTCAGAACTGTAAAACTCATTTAAACTGGCACTTTTGTTAGAAAAATTCTTGAGGAGTTTTTGCCGCTTGAGAAATTCTAAGTAAAAAAAAAAATCACAAAAGAATTCTAGGTAAGGTTCAACTCAAGCATTTTGAAGTTGCATAAAGATAAGTTGTGAAGTTTTTAAAAAATGCTGTGGAATACACTTAATATATTTTTAGTCTGTGAATTCCCCCCTTCCCCACTTCCGTTTTTCATTAAGGTTGTCCAGTCTTTTTGTTTGTTTTTTTTGTTTGTTTGGTTTTTTTTGGTTTTTTTTTTTTTTTAAAGGCACATCCCAAAACTAACTGCCATCGTTGGGCAAGTGATTGAACTGAACCTCTTCAGGTCTCTTCTAGCCTTCTCATATCATGGAATGGTTTGGATCTGAAGAGATCCTTGAAGATCAGCCAATTTCAACCCCTCTGTCATGGGCAGGGACACCTTCACTAGACCAGGTTGCTCAAAGCCCATCTGATCTGGCCTTGAACACTTAGAAGGATGGGGTATCCACAGATTCTCTGGGCAATCTTTTCAAATGTCTTGCCACCCTTACATTAAATAATTTCTTCTTAATATGTAATATAAACATACCTTATTTTAGTTTAAAACCACGTCCCCTTGTCCTATGACTACATGCTCTGTAACAATCTCCCAGTTTTTTGTTGCCCCCTTCAGAGATACTGGAAGGTGCTGTAAGGTCTCCTCATGGCTTTCTCTTATTCAAGTTTGAATAGCCCCAACTTCCCACTTATCTTCACTGAAGAGGTGGTCTGCCTCTGCTTATCTTTGTGGCCCTCCTTTGGATCTGTCTCAAGAAGTCTTAAGAATCCTTCCTATGCTGAGGGCCGCAGAGAGCTGGATGTAGTACTTCAGGTGGAGTTTCACAAGAGCAGAGTGGAGGGGCAGAATCCCCTCCCTTTACTTGCTGTCACACTTCTGTGGATACAGCTCAGGATGCATTTGGCCTTCCAGCCTGTGAGTGCACAGTGACAGCCTGTGCCCAGCTTTTCATCTACCAGCACCCCAAAGTCCTTCTCTGCAGGGCTGTTCTTAATGAGTCCTTCTCCCAACTGCACTCACCTCAGGGATTGCCCTTACAGATATAGCACCTTACACTTGTTCAAATTCATGAGGTTCTCATGGTCCCACCTCTCAAGCTTGTCCGAGTCCCTCTGGATGGCATCCCCTTCTTCTGTTACTGCTAACTGTGCTGCTCAGCTTTGTGCCATCTGCAGACCAGCTGGGAGTGCTGGGTCACATTGAGCTTCTCATCCACCAACAGCCCAAAGTTCTTCTCCTCAGTGCTTCTGAAGCCATTCTGTGCCCTGCCTGTGCTGGCACTGGGATTGTCATGCAGGACCACACACTTCGCCTTTGCACAGTCCCACCTCTCAGGCTTGCCCAGGCCCCTCTGGATGGCCTCCCTTCCCTCCAACCTGTTGACTGCACCACACAGTTCATTGATGTCACTGGCAAACTTGCAGAGGGTGCCTTGATCCTGCTGCCTCTGTCACTGACAAAATGCCAAACAATGCTGGTCCCTGTGCTGACCCTGAGGAAGACCACTCCTCACTGGTTTCCCCTGGGACATCAAGCCCTGAGCATAGTTCATAAGTGTGGCCATCCAGTCAATTCCATGTCTTTCCAGTGTAGAGACTGGGATGTCATGAAGAGCATGCCAAATGCTTTGCACAAGTCCAGGTAGATTATTTCAGTTTCTATTCCTTCTTCCACCACTGCTGTAATGCCATTTAAGAAGGCCACCATATTTTTCAGACACAGCTGGCCCTTAGTGAAGCCACATTAGCTAGCACCGATCACCTTCTTATTTTCCGTGTGCCTTAGCACAGTTTTCAGGAACACCTGCTTCATGAAAATCTGGTTTCAGTTGTTCATGGGTTGCTATGTTAATCTTTTATGAATCATAAACCTCCATTTATCATAAATAAATGAGACAATCTCTGCCCAAGGGAGAGTTCCTGTTGTCAGTTCATATCTGCCATTGCTGCAGTCAGAAGAGAGTCTAACTATAGAAAAAATCTCTTGGATGTCAGGATATTCTGTATGAGTCCTGAAAGGTTTTCACCACTTCATTTGAGAATGACCCATAGCTGCTGACTTTGTGCTCAGGCAGGGAAAGAGGGGTGTGCTATGTCAGGATTTTGGAGACAACTGTAGTAGGTTTGTGTTCATTTTTTTGTCTTTGGTTTCTTTTTTTTCCTCCCCATAGATGAAGATGTAGGAACAATTTTCTCTTATAAAGTTGACTGGAAGATTGTATTTCTGCTCATTTTTTTCATGCTGATGGTTTTCTTCCTAAAGATGTCTAAAGGCGCTCAAGCATTTGTATAGATTAGTACTTAAATATTAGCAACGAATATCTATATTCTTTCTTCCATAAAAAAGGTGGAATATATATTTAATTATCCCAACCTTGTGGTTTTGCCCATGGTTATTGACTTCAGTGTGGGTATTTTAATGGGTATCATTCAGTGCTCAAGCACTGGATTGATGGATGCTATTGTCTGAATCTGAGAGGCTGGAGTTCCATGTTCAGTCTTTAATCTTTTTTTGGCCCTCAGCCAACCATTCCATTTCAGCCTTTTTTTGGTATTATTTTGCTTTATGTGCCATTTTTTTTCTTTGTTTTTCAGTAGGGAAAAGTGGCCCTTGCTGTAATTTCTTGCTCCTGTCACAGTGCTGGACTGAGCTTAGATGGGACTCCTGAGATCCAAGAAATGCCACACAGCTTAACAGCAATATTAGAGTGACTGTTGGATGATTAAATTTTTTTTTTGGCATTAAACATCCTTTGGTGAAATATGAAGTAAAGAATGATAGTGACAGGATTGCCATACTTTTAATAGGTTTTGAAGCAGTTTCAGTTTAGAAATATTAAAAGAGTTCTTGGCTAATCTCCAATACCTTAATAATTTGTAGGAAAATCTCTTCCAGTGTTGGGAAACAAGGATGTTTTACAGCTGTCTTCTGCCAGTGTTACAGCTCTCCAGCTTCCATGGTGACTTGGCTTTAAGTTTGAACATATGGTGTTTGACAAAACATTTTTTAAATTGTGCTTGCTGTTGATATTGCTTAATGCATTAGTTAGAATAAAATTGTAACTCTACATACAGAAAATAAAGACATTGTTCTCGAATTTTAGCCATCAAAAGAAAGTTTGGGGTTTGATGAATTTGAAAATCATTATAACTAAATGTTTCTCTTCAGTCTACTAATTTTTAAAGGAAAAGTTTGCAAATAATTCTCATTATACGCAGGGAAATGTAAACCCAGAATTTCCGTTTTGTCCTTCAAGTGGGGATTTTCATGCTGGGTATTTAAGATAAAAATCATAATCTTGCTCTTATAAAATAATACTTTTAAAAATGGGCTATTTTGAATGGGCCTTTATCCTATGAAGGATTTCCAGGGTTAATTTCTATTCTTGCTTTATTTGCTCTTTATAGAGCTAGTTGGCATAACCTATCCTAAAAGGCAGAAGCTGATATGAAATAAAAAATATTGTCCAAAGAAACACTTGCAGGAATTGAGTCTTTCTTTTTGGTTGGGGATTTTTAAGTACAGAAAAACCCCCCAAATCAAACAACAGAAGATACTAACAAAAACCAACACCAACTGAGTAACAGCAAAACCAAAACAAGATCTGAGAAAAACAGCTCCCCAAATTCCACTTTTTATAAAAATCTTCACAAAGGGAGAGTAGAGACCGTCTTTTTAAACACTGGACTCAGAAGTCAGTTTAAGTTTTATTTCCCAAATAGGCTGAATTTGGATACACAATCAAAGGCGTGATTGTGAACTGGCTAAGCAAACTTCAGCTCGCTTTCTGCTGGCTAGTTTAGGTATGGCTTTTAGCCTCAATAAAACAGCATGGAGTGTAGCCTACCAAATACTCTATTCTGTAGCTGAATTGGAGGATTTAAGCCATCCAGGAGGTTTCAGTCACCCCTTGGAGTGCAGTGTGTGTGTATGCTTCTGGCTGCCTGGACTCCAGCTGGAGTGCAAATCTCGGGGCAGGTTGAAGCACACCCAGCTGTGTGACTGGTTCATCTGTCAATGCTGCTGGATGGTTACCTGCCTGAAAACAGCCATGTTGGCCTAGGAGATTCAGTGTAGTGTCTGCTTATAGATAAGGCTACAATGTGCTCGGGTCAGCCCTTTGGTCCTTTCAGGCAAAACGAGCAAATTGGTGTTGTGTGCTCAGACTTACTGCTCCAGCATTCTGAGTTCCAACTTAGTCTATGCCTTACGGTTTCCATTACATTTCTTTAATTTTGCAGTGATGTTTGTAGTAGATCTTTGTCTACTTGTCAGGCACCAGGTGAAGGCAGGTCATGGTGGAAGAGAAGGTAAAATTGAATCCAGTTGTGGCAGCAAGGCAGACACTGGCAGTGCCCCCACTGGAAAGGGACAGTCTCACAGTATGTGAGGGAGGTGAGCACCGTGGATTTGGGGACACCAACCAGGTTTGGCCAATAGTCTAAATTGCCAGATGAATATATAATGGCAAGTGAGGTTCCAAGGTAAAGGAAGGCAGGCCTATGAGTTTGAGTCAACAGAATAAATGGCCAGGATGGACTTGACTGCAGTGTGGCTGTACCACATTCCAGACAGGGCACAGAGGCAAGGCTGGCTAAAACAGGGAGAGTGACTCTTCTGAGGCCTTCTCTGGCTTTTTATTGAAGAACTATCTTCAAGACTGGTCGAGATCTCTCCAACAGTGCTATCAATAATTGAACTATCAGAGTTCAGTTCAATATCAGAGAACTACCAAGCACAGGCAGCTGAACTCCTGGGAAGAGGGAGGGTGGTTTTATTCTGAACACCTTAAATAGTTCTGCAAAACTGATGGATACTAAAATAATAAAGAACAGATAAACATTTTAAGTGGATAGGCTTTCTCTAGAAATAATTTTATCTTGAACTCAGAGCAACTTAGTTACTGTGCTAAAACTTGGATTTCAGGCAAGGCCAAAAATACAAAAACTGTGTAAGGTTTCTTTCCAACTCTTGTTTTTCAAAATTTTTCCTTTGCAGTTTTTTACTAGTATCACTGGAATTACACAGAGTGAATTGTTCTGATTTGACTTGCAGTGGAAGCTATGTTATTGTTGCTTCTGGCTGAAAGGTGGAGCAGAGTAAATAAAGTCTTTGAAAACTGGAAAGGTATGAAGAGTTTCTCACCTTGGAGCTGATATTAGAAGTGAATATATTGGCAAGTGTCACCACGACCGTATGCTATGATATAATTTGTCAATGTGCTACATCATGACAGTGTCCCATTTGAATAAAACAATAGTATATGTGATTTTTAAGAGAAGCTATTTAATAATGTTCCATAGTGGAATGATATTTTTACATTGTCTTGATACATTTCCTGACCTCTTTTTAATAAAAATCACTTTCTGCACTGAAAGGTAAAAAGTACTTTTCTGCACTGGTGTTGCACAAGTCACCTGTATAAAAGGTTTCCTGTCAGTGTGTTTGTAAGGCAGCAGTGGTTTACAATACAACTTACTGTAAATGGGATGTGGTGGAGGACAAAGAAAAGTAGTGTAAGTAAGAACTTTTTGCAAATGAAATAATGCTTAATTGATTGACACAATAAGTTAGCTAAGGAGAAAAGGAAGTAATAAGAAAAAAGGTAGTATTTGCATTTCTGACGAAACTCAGTGAATGTAGCCTTGTGCCAGTTCTGCTGTAACGGCATATAAGCAAATCAACCTATATAAAAGGTTTCTAATGTGGTAGTATGTGGATACAAGTTTGTGTTAAACACTGGTTGCTTTTGTTCCTAGAATAACAAAAAGTATAGTGTTATAGCTATTTCAAGAAAATCAGTAATCCAACCTGGCCATGTATATTTCATTTCGCTGTTTAACTCTGGTAAACAGGCCAGTTCTTGAACCTTCCTCTGGCCCAAATATGTTTCCATGTTGTGAGGTATCAAAATTTGATAGTCTACCTTTTGCTTTTGGAGGGGCTATATTCAGAAGGTGCCATGGTAAAAATAATGGCCTCTTTAGCAGCCTTGGTCTTTGTTTTGGGAAAATGACTAAAGGATTCAGGGCTGAAGATGAGTCTGTGATTGATATCAGTGTACTTAGTAAAGACCTATCTATTGATAAAATAAATTGACCTAAACTGAAATTGTTTGACTTGATAATAAAGGTCTTTTCCAGCCTGAATGATTCTATGAAACCTGATTTGTCCTACCTTCTCACACTGCTTGCGGTTCTGCAATTTTTTGACACTCCTTATAATCTTGGTGTTTTACAGGATTTCTTGACTTATTCTTTAATATTGTTTTGTCTTTTTGTGGAAGTTAATATTGCTGTCACAGTGGCAGTAATAACTGTATCTGGCAAAGAGGAACTGATGCAAATATAGGTGTGCTTGGTATACTTGGTGGTATGAGCAGTAGGCTGTAGAAGCCACCCCCTCTGTACACTGGTCTTGTCACAATTCTCATGACAGTAATCTGTACTGGAATAGCTTTGGCTTTATTCTTGAAAAGGGACTTATGGAATAGGAAGGGCATGAAGAAGGCTCAAGGCCATATTTTCAGATTCAATTTTGCTTTTATTTATGGGTCAAGTGCAACTTGTTTGGAAAACAATTTTTAGTTGGCATAATTACTGTCAGTTTCTTTCTTTTCTAGGCAGTTGTGCATTCATATGTGGTTGCCACTAAAGCAAATGACGTGTGGGGGGCTTTGTTCTGTGTTCTTAGTCTGCTGTGTTGAATAAAAGAATTGTATTTGAAAGTACAATGTTTACTTTTTTTCTTCATTACATGAGTTTTCAGTCCTGTTTTCCTTTGGTTTTTAGAAAAATCTACTTGCTGATTAAATAGCAGTCAGCTGCTATCTGCTTTCTGTGAAGTGAACTAAAAGTTTATATTTCCCCTTCATTTTCCCCAGCATATTGTTGCACTTTAATTTTCCTCTAAATTCTCCCATGATCTTAAGTTCAATGAAAAAGGTAACAGCTGGGATAACAGCTTCAATAACAACAGCTCAAGGGCTGATGGCTTCCAGAAGAGTATGTACCTATGCAGTTGGGCAAGCAACATATAAGAAAAATATTTTAGATTCCAGCTGACTAGGTGACAGGTGCTAACTCTTCTGTCTTTTGGTATCTTTTTTGTTAAACAGATGCTTGAATAGTTTTAGAAGGTATTTAGAGGGCAATAGTATGATCATGTCTTCTGCTGATAATTCTCTGCTGGGTGAAAGGTTATCACTCTTTGAGCTCTGTGAAGGCTTTTATAATACCTTATCAATTTACCTTTAAAACATTCTTGACCTTTGGTTGCAATAGTACCTAATAACAGTCTTGAGAATATTCAGTAGAAAGAATGAGAGTAGACCTCCTGTGTGTGTCTTTGAGAAGAAAAACATCAATGCCTATACATTTTCATAGAAAATCTTTTCAGCTCTGGAAAATTTGTGGGTGTTATCTCCAGCATTTTCATACACTGTCTTCAGAGTTATTTAGTCACCTCCAATGTCTTACAACAGCCAGGACCTGAGAGCCTCAGCAACTCTCCTTCTGCTGGCCTCTATGAGTGGAATGTAGATCAATCGAAGCAAGTCTTTGAAGACCATAAAAATATTTACAAATGTGGAAAGAAGAGATGACTGGTGCAAGAAGGAGGTGGTGTGCTTGATTCAGTGCTGGTTTTTTGGTTTTTTTTGGTTTTTTTTGTTTTTTTTTTAATTTTAAAATTTTTTTAGGTGATTTACTTAAGTGTTACTTAAGTAGCAGTAGTGGTGTGAGTGAAATGCCTACCTCCTTTCAGTTTATTAAACTTTATTAAGTAACCCCTGCTTTTGAATAAAACTGAGCTGTTGGCAAGGGGATTGTGGTGGTTTAAAAATAATTTTTACAAGCATGAGTAAGTGTTCCACTGCCCCTGGCAAGTGTAGATAAGTGATGATTTTTTTTTCTTTTCTCTTTATACAGTATGCTGTCTGCATTTTTAACAGTGCCCTTTTAGAGTCAGAAGGTGACAGCATTCTTGCTTGAAATTCATTATTTAGTATTGTGTTCTTTACACTTTTACACGTGAAATTCTTTCTCAAAGATATTTTATGGTTAAGTTCAGGTCAGTAATCATCTATTCTGGGTGCACAAAACAGTGAACACATAGTATCCTTTCATAGATCCCAGTCGTTTTGGAAAATTCCATGGGTGGCATTACAGACCCTGTCTAGACATCCTCCCTTCATGGATACATATGACACAACTGTGAGAACCAATTGTAGAGATCAGAATGGAAAAACATTATTTTGCATGGTCTCTTTGATAATTACGTAGCTGTTAAAGGATGTGTCTTAAACCTTGGAGTGACAGGTTTTGTTAGCCATGGAATAGCAGGGATGAAGGGATGGAGATGGAAAGCAACTGGGTACATGGCAGGCAGGCAAAGAGTGAGGAAGATCAACACAGTAATAAAAGCAATTCAGAATGATAACTCCTTAAATGAAATATATAACTTAAAAGTGCATTCTTTGCCAAAGAAAATACAGAATAGAGGAGGGAAGTGCGAGAGGTGGACAGAGCTAGAGAAGAATGAACAGAAAGGGACAGTAGTATTAACTGTGAAAAGGAGGACTAAAATATGATAGGAAAGGTGGCAGTAGCTAAGGACAGTGAGATTTGTGTGTCAGTAAAATCTGTACAGCTGAGGAGTCTCTTTGGGATCAGATATGTGTAGCCTGCATGCTTGCTGGCTCTAGTCCTTCAGGCAGCTCCCCAAAATCTGAGAAATTCTCTTCAGCTGCAGTTCTAGAGATGAGTGAGGGAAATGATTCTCTTCTCTAACCATGCTATCATGTTTCCATTTAGTCAGCTCAAAATAAAAGGCCTTTGAAATAAAAAGCTTTTGAAATGTTCTCAGGATTGCAGTTTTCCAGACTTTCAACCACCTATTCCCAACCATTATAACTGTTTACAAAGCAAAGCTTTTATTGCTTCCTCCCACGTAAAGGAAGCAGTGATGGGACAGAGATTCATCCCTAGATGACAATGTTTTTTGATTCCAAAACAAACTTTCTAAAAATTATTTTTAAAACAAAAAAGGACATGTTCTTCTCTGCAGTTGTTACTGCGTTGTTTTAAAAACATTTTTCAGATGCTATATTAGAACTCAATCTGACAGTTTGTGCTAGCAGCCTCATAAGAAACAGATCATAAAAAGTTAATTTTCTACTTTAGTGTATTACAAGGCTGGGTTCTTTAATTTTATCTGTCTTCCTACTAAACTTTGGATTCTCATATTCTTTCCTAATGGCACCCTTTTCTAAATTCTTGCTTTCTCTTTTGAGTAGAAGAATATGGATGAGAGAGAGCAGGAAAGGTTTCTTCCTGTTGTTTAAAAAAGGCAGATTAAACCTTCAAGGCAATGTCAGTATGCTGACAGTGTGGTAGTAGCTAGAGATTTGAATTTGGTGCTTGCTGCAGGATGCTAAACAAGGTTAGTAAACAAGAATGCATGCAGCTACTTGTCTTTCTATATATTAAAAAATAATATAATCTTTATGTAGCAGGCTACAGCATTCCCAACCTGACCTACCTGTATGTAAAATAGGTCAGGTAATATTAGTAACCTACTTGGTTACTAATAGGTAGCCAAGTGGTTACTCTAGTGAGGTTTCTTATAGAATCACAGAATGGTTTGGGTGGAGAGGACCTTAAACATCATCTAGTCACCTGCATGGACAGGGACACCTTCCACTAGGTTGCTCAAAGCCCGGTTCATCTTGGCATGGAACACTTCCAAGGATGGGGCACCCACAACTTCTCTGGACAGCAGGGAAATGTTGCAATATAGAAAGAAGCAGAGTTCACTATTTTATCTTTAGGGTGCAGCAGTGAGATGCAGTGAGTGTCTTGTTATTTAGGAATAGTTTGAATATTCTTCCTCATCTACAGAGATTATAATCTTAGGGCCTTTCCACTGACAATAGGTCAGCTACTGGTGTAACACCTCTTGCTGTGCCTAGTCAGGGCTGCTGCTGCTGGCCAGTATTAGCTGCTCCTTATTGTTCCAGCAGAACATTTTGCCATTTGTGTGGATAATATCCATGTGACTGAAGTCATTCAGGCTCAAGATAAAGCTTCAATTCAAAGCTTTAAACACTAAGCCGCAATTGCATGGGGTTCCACACTGGGTTAGATTTGGCTGTCCCAGAACATTGTCAAATGCTTGATGTGTAAACTTACTGTTTTTATAAAACTTACTTTATTAAGTGTTAAAGAGAAAAAGAAAGAAAATGAAAAGGAAGGGGAAGCTTTAGTGTTTTGCAATAAAACATTTTTAAGCCAAAAATTTAAGCTAGTGGGACTAAGGTTAAAAAAAAAGGATTTAATGTAGTGAGTCAAGAGTTTCAAGGTCTTATTTTACTAAATTTCATTTAGTATTGCATTTTGCAGTATTTTGTACCCAAAAGAGTGCTCATGTGCCTCAGTGAACATAATCCTTTTGGTTTTGCTTATTGCAATTATGTTCATAGAAGCATAAAACTGGCAACCTGGAGTACAATACAAAAACTGATTTTGTTATGTTTTGTGCCAAAATCACAGAAAGTATTTGTGAAAACTTTAGAGAAATTTTACCAGTTTTATGTTGAGAAGTATTATAGTTCTGTCACATTGGAGTGGGTTTCATGTAGATCTTATTTTTGTGTTTATTTGGTGTCATGATTAAGTTCCTACACTGAAGCTCCAAAAGGGAATATTAATAGTCCGTTTAGTGGGACTGCAATGTGTTTTCTGTACAAGGATGCCTTAGATGGCTTAAGTCCCATAGGTAGCTGACCACTTGAAGATAGGAAAATAAAGCTGTTACAAATAGAGTAGCTGTGGGTTTGGCTTTTTTGAAAGCATGTTTGAGCTTACATCTCAAAGGACATTCTACTCCTTGATCTTAGTAGCAGGGCCTGGTGGGAGCAGAGAAGCAATAAATCTTCACCCTGAAATAAAATGTTCTCAATCTGTCTGTTAAAAAATAAATTAATCCATTTGTAATTTAATTATTATAATAATAACAGTAATAATAATTTTAAAAGAACAGTAACAGATCTTGCCCTCTCCACTGATTTTGCTGGGCTTTGACATCTTGTGTTTGAAGAGTCACCTATGCACCTGCTCTTATCTAGGTGATACTTTATATGAGAGATTTCAAAGGTCCAGAACAATTTACATTGAAGGTAAAATTGTTGATTCTAATGTAATAGAAAGTGTTGATGCTGCACATGTTAGTATTCTGATTTCAAAAACAAAACAAAACAAACCTCCCCCCTCAAAAAAAAAAAAAAGAAAAAGTACAGAGGTCTGTACTTTTGTTTGTTCTTGATAGCTGGGTTTAATGGAGACTTGTATCTTTCTGTAAGTCTTTTCATATCCAGGTGAATAGATGATGCTAGATTATTTGCCCTTGCAGTCTTTTATTATTTTCGTTCTTTTCCTATCAATTCAAAGACTGAAATTGAACTGAAAAAGTGCTTATTTCTTTACTATACATGATATTGAGTAAGATTCCAATGACTTGCTGGTTCAGAATTCTAAGCCACAGCTTCATCAGGTCCAGTCTATTGCTCAATTTTTAAATGAGTGGTATATATGTAATATTTTTAACATTGATTGATTTGGGGTTTGATAATTTTTAGTTTAAAATTTCAGTGTAATATCTGAATTCCAATGCCACATATTCCAGAAATTGCTTCCTTATTGTCTTTATTAACTGCTTCGTGAAAAAAATTTCTTTGTAAACTGTAGAGTTGTTAAAAACACCACAAATACTTTTTAGTTACTGAAGTGCTCACAGTATTTAAAAAGAATATACTTGGGAAGTAATTAACTGCATTTTATAACTGAAGGAATTTTTGCCACATTACAATATTATTCAGGCATCCTACTCAAGGCTGACTCAGCAGATTTTGCTGATGGGAAAGGAGAAAAAAAAGGGACAGAATTGTGTAGCCATGTGTGTGAAGTTATTGAAGTATTGCTTCAATGCAGTTTTTCCATAGAAAACAGTGACTGTGGAAAGGTGAGATGTACACATTTTCTCTACCCAGAGCTCTCCAAGTTCTTTTGTATAAGAAAGTCTGCATTATTTCAGTATCTTCTGTTTCAGGACTTCTGACAAAGTACTTTATTGCTGCCACCCTTCAAATAGAATAGCTGTTGTAACTGCATTATGGGCTTCTCTGTAATTACTGTATGAGCCCTGATAGTGTGTATACTTTTTCTAAAGAGTTTATGGAATAAATCCACTACTTAGTGAGTTTAAAAGAAATCTGTCTCTGCATTTGAGTAGGCATTAAATCCTGCTGTAACATGCTGGACAAGGGTAATACAGTGCTTGTTCAATAACTGGAGTGCATGCAGAATCCATCATGAACACAGCTGAAGTTTCCGGTCAGTGCAAGACATTGTGATCAGCCTTAATGTGACATCCCACACTTGCTTAGGATAGTGTGCACCCAGATCCAGTATGAACTGGATACTACAAAGTGGCAAAAGGTTTTCCTGCCTAAGTAAAGCATAGGTATCACTTAAGGGCTATGCCTTTTGTTTGTAGTCTGTGGTTAATGGCCAAACTTTACCTTCTTAGAACAATATATGAGGAAGGAAGGAGTGGAGTAAAAAAATATTCTATAAAATGTGTAAGAAATAGGGAATATATCATCATGAAAGAATGATATATAAGAAATCAAGAAAGACATGATGATATATGTCTATGCTAAAGGACTTGAGAAGAAATTGTATACATAGGCCCAGTTGTGACAAGAATGTTGATGCATTGCTAATTAATTGCAAACAACATAACTACTTGTGGAAGTGAAAACAGCTGGTGAAAACAGTGAAATCAGCCTCCAAATCATTATGTTAATGAATTTCAGTACAATTGTATAGCATTACAGAGAAAATGAGTGCTTTCAAAATCATTCAATGGTAATTTAATATGACTTTCTCTTCCTTCCTGTTCCACAGGTACTCTGTGTCTGCATGTTAACAACAATCCTAGGATGTATATTTGGCCTGAAGCCTAGCTGTTCAAAAGATGGTAAATAATATGTCTTTTATTTAGTAATATCATAGAAACAATTCTTTTTAAAAATTCTTTCTGTGAATTAACTTTTGTATTATCAGAATGCCACCCTTCTTTCTGCAGGAGGGAGATTGCATGCGTTGCTTGAAGCAGTATCAGTAAGAGGGGAATAAAAATACCAGAAAATAAACTTCAGGTGTACTCAATAACTGTGTGTACTCAGTTGAGAGGTAAAGTGATCCTGGTACTCAGTCTGATCTGGCAGCTTCCATGTATGCCAGCTGTCACTGTGGTGATGTCACATGGCTAGCTTTTTTCAGTTCACCATTAAAAAAAAGCCAAAATGAAACAACAAAACACGACTGCTTCTATTTCATGTTGTCCTGGGACATTTGTTTTTCATCTTTTCCAGTCAATTATGGAGGAAAAAAAAAAAGTTATTTTTTTGCTGGTTAGAATTGTAGCTTGAAAACATTCCTGGTGGAATTCCTCTGTCTGTTTTCTGTCCTGAAAAATATGTGTTTTTTTCAATAGTGAAGTTTCTTCAGGTAGAAGATTACGAAAGATTTTTTTTTTTAAAGAAATTTGGCAATTAGGCTTTGCTTTGGGAACAACCATGAAGAATTTCAAAGCTGAACATAAAATAATTTTAATAGAAGTTCAGTCTCTAAAAATTGTGTTACAATATGTATAGGTTTCTCCTAATTTTGTTACAGCTCTGCAGTAGCAGTTCATTAATATTCCATTTTCCTAATATCACAGACCTCAACAACCTTCAGAAGAGGAGCCAAATGATGGAGGATTTCCCTCACTCCCTTCTGGTGCTTGCTCAGGATTAGACAGTGTGACCAAATTCTTAAATTTTGTTAATGCTTCTCATCCCCAGTTTCTTGTTGGGTGGGTTTTCTTTTGTTTTGTTTTGGTTTTTTTTTGGTTGTTGTTTTGTTTTGTTTTTTGCTTGTGTTTTTTTAAATGATTATTCCCCTGTCTTCAGGAAACCAAATCTAGTGGAAGAATGCTATGTGTTTTTGTCATATTTAAATTGGACAATAATTAAACCAGCGAGCAGTATACTCAAGTTTGTAGCTCTTGTGTCTGCTTTGGAACAGCCATCCTTACATCTTCATATCTTACATATTCTGAGTGGCTGTACTCACATCTTCCTGTGATACAGAAAAGCAAGGACAGTTACAACTAGCTTTTATTTCATTGATTTCTGCCAATACTGAAACACCATGTTCCCACTAAAAGAGAACGGAACCCTTTGTTCAATATGATGAAAAAATATTTTCTTCACTAAGTGGAAATAAGCATTTGGTTGGATCATCTAAATCCTTTGGCTGTCACTGTTTCTGCAGCCATCCTATAAGTTGTGGAATGACAAAGTGTGTCATTTCACATGCTGACTGTACTAGTTTCTTTTGCATGTTGACTGATTAGGGCTCAGCCACTGACATCTAACACTATCCAATATTACAGTGAAAACCTGCAAAGGTCGTTGCTTTGAAAGGACCTTTGGAAGCTGCCGTTGTGATAAAGATTGTGTCAAGCTTGGAAACTGCTGCTTAGATTACCAGGAAACATGTATACAACCAGGTAAGGATGGAAAAAGGCTGAGGGAGCAATCTCTCCTGTTCTCTGACAAGGACAGCTCAGCATATGTGAGTACTGCTGTGGTCAGGACATATTTCAGATGGGCTATGTGGCCCCTCAAACATGGCTACTGAACAGCAGAGGGGTTCTGGTGCTGTCCATCTCCCCCTTTTTGTGCTCTCTGTGTCACATTCCTGGATGGTGTTGCAGTGGTGACGGTGGTACTGGGGACTCCTGTGGAAACATCAGGGCTCTGGTACGGCTGCCGTTTCACACAAACAAAGCTTGTGTTTCACCCAGCTGGACTACTCAGGAGCTGACATAGCCAGTAGGCTTGCTTTCCCATAGCTATCCTGTGAGGAGAGAGGCTGCCGCAGGCTATGCTGCTGCCCTTCCCCTTGGAGGGAGGAGGAACAATGGCAACTCGAGGTCTTAACCAGCTTTTTGTTCGCTGGTGGTGAGACAACAGTGACCTGCATTGTCCCTGGCATCAGGGATAACGCCTACATTCTTGGGCAAGCCTGGAATAGAAGTGCATTCTGCATATTGCATTTGTCTGTCATCGCCTGAGTGGAAAAGGGGAAGGACAGAGCAGCACTGTGAAAGCTGCCATCTCTCCTTACCCAGCTGCTCAGGCCCTTGGCCTTGCTACTCCCCAGCCTGAGTGTGAAGCAAGGGTCATGAGCATGAATCATGAAGACAGGATGACAAAACAGATTGCACTGGTGAAGGATTGCGAAACGAGCAGCAGCTGCCATGATTTGCCAGAAGGCAAAGGTCAAATAGACAAACGTGTGAAAAATACCTTGGAGAAATTTTACAGGGAAATGTGTTAGTGTGTGTAGAACACCAAGGACAGCACTTGACTATTTTTTCTACTTTGGTTTTGTCTTTATGCTTCAAAAGCAGCATTCCTTTCAGATAACTTTTTTTTTTCCTTACTCTACATACATTTGATTAATTTCTGAGTGAGACCAGATGGATGCCTTTAAAATTCCAATGTGGACTTTGAAAACCAAACAATGAAACTGAGCTTAGATCCCTGCTTCAATTGACTGCTATTGAAAGGTCAAGTTACATATATTAGTTGATATATTCAGGTATAGTCACATGGGTTTTATTCTGTTTTATTACACAATTCCCCCTGAGTATAAAGGTTCTTTAGGAACAAACTGGACAGTCTGTCTTAGCATTAGGAATGTGAATTAATTCATTGGTTTTGTTTTTTTTTTTTTTAAATTTTTTTATTAGCCCTAACATTAGTGGAGAATCAAATTCTAATTTCCCAATAATATCATGTAACTACAACCGTAATAGATTTTTCTTTCTCGCATGAAAGTAAAGATTTATTTGATATTAGTGGAATTACTGAAGTACAGTAACCTGAAAGTGAGGTTAACCTCCTGACAATGCTTTTAGGGATTTCTAATTGCTAGTCATGTATGAAAATCATTGAGTGTCCTCTGCTCAGAAATTTAGATTTGGCTTCCATTTGTCTGTTAAGATCTTCAGTTAAGTATTCAGTCAGCTGGTAAATTCACTGGTGTTTATCCTCACTGAATGTAAAGGATTTATTTGTGTTTATGACTGGTAACAAGTCATAGAATCACAGAATATGCTGAGTTGGAAGAGATCCACCAGGATCATGAAGTCCAACTCCTGGCCCGGCACAGGACACCCCAAGAGTCACATCATGTGCCTGAGAGTGTTGTCCAAGTGCTTTTTAAACTCTGTCGGGCTTGGTTCTATCACGACTTCCCTGAGGTGCCTTTTCCAGTGCCCAGCCACCTTCTGGGTGAAAAAATATTTTCCTTATACTTAACCTAAAGCTCACCTGACTCAGCTTCATGCTCTTTCCTTGAGCCCTGTCACTGGTCACGAGAGTGAAGAGGTCAGTACCTGGACCTCTGTTTCCTGTCATGAGACTGTTGAAGACCTTAATGGGGCTTTTTCTCAGTCTCCTTCAGGCTGAACAAACCAAATGACCTCAGCTGCTCCTCATAAGGTTTCCCCTCCAGACCCTTTACCATCCTCATTGCCCTCCTTTGGGCACTCTGTAATAGTTTAATGTTTTTCTGACATTGTGGCACCCAGAACTGCCCCTAGCACTCGAGGTGAGGCTGCCCCAGAGCAGAGCAGAGCGGGACAATCCCCTCCCTTGCCCAGCTGTGATGCTGGGTCTGATGTCCCCCAGGACAGGGTTGGCTCTCCTGGCTGTCAGGGCACTGCTGGGTCATATTCAACCATGACATCCGGGTCTTCAGATGATACAATGTACTGGAATATGCCATTCAGAGAAACCAACATTGTTCTCTAATAAAATCAGCAGTAGAGCTGAAGTCAGTAGGTCTTCCTTTGAGCTTATGTATAGAGTCTTAAATAGTGGCAGTGATGCCTGTGTCTAAGAGGTGCTGAAAGAGGTGGGAGTGCCTGATGATGACTGGCAAAATCCACAGTGACTTCAAATGCAAGTCTGAATAAATTAATGTATTAATATTGCTCATTGCTTCCTAGGCATTCCAAATTCAGACTTTTTTCTGGGGGAGTTTTTTGGGAGCTTTTTCATGATATGTTCTTACCAGATTAAACCCATATAGATTACCATGTTTCAGAAGATCTGAAAAATGGATTTTTTCTGATCTGTGATATTTATAACCATATGTTGCATAATTGTATTCAGATGACTACGCTCTCGGATATTCAGTCATGGGTGTTTCTATTTCCTGAAGTGCCAAGGTTTGCTATACTATGTGTGTATGAGATAACTCATTATCTCTATTACACCTGAGGACTATTTCTCAGTGAGCAGAGATTTGAGACTGAACTCAACACTTGCTTTATTAGCTCTGGACTTACAGCAGTATTAATCCTTGTGCTGTCCTTCTCTCTCACCTGTGTTTTTTAGCCCACATATGGACCTGCAATAAATTCAGGTGTGGAGAAAAGAGGCGACCAGAATATCATTGTTCCTGTTCCGATGACTGTGTGGAAAACAGAGATTGCTGTGTCAATTATCAAGCTGTTTGTAAAGGTAAATATCATCAACAAATTACTTCCATCTTTCATCTGTAGCCATATTTATATAAAAGGAGCAAGAACACAGTAAGACATTGAAAGCATCTGGTAAAATAAAAAAAAAAACCAAACTTGCATCTAATTTGTAAGAATGTACTGTCTTTAAAAATAAATTGCACTAATTTGTTTTAAGGAGAGGCAAGCTGGGTTGAAGAAGAGTGTGAGAACATTACTGAACCTCAGTGTCCAAAAGGGTGAGGAAATTTTATATTTGCATAGCTCTGTTGTGTTCATTTTTGAGATTGTTTTCCCTGCTGTGCCTTCCTGGGACTTGCTTGCCTTTTACACACACAGTGAAAGCAGCTGCCAGACAGAAATGAACACCTCATGAATGCTCAATCAGCATTTGCTAGTGCTTGCTAACACATCAGGTTGCTCTACCTCAGCACTTGCTTGACTTGCAAGATATGCCTATTCCTCAACCCTACTGTGTCTCACAGATGTGTGTGCCCTGGGCAACTCTGCCTGGTTGCCAGCCATATTACTGACCTACATGTGCTACAATACTCACCATTCCAAATATTTTGGGACCCATCCAGCAATTTTAGACTGCTAAGATGTCTCCCTCCCTTGTCTCTTAGAAAGATCTTTCCAATAGCTTGCATTTTCCAGCCTCAGGATGCAAATTGTGGGCAGATGTCTGTTCCAGCTCCACCAGAAGTGGGACAACACTATTTGCAAGCTGTCTGAATTACTTTCTTTAAAAGGTGTAAAGTGCCATGGGATCCTTGTATTCTCTGGCTCAGCTCCACATTGGGCCTGCTCCTGCAAGTTATGTATACACTGGGTGAGGAATGACTCATGTGGTTTATGGCATCAGCACTCAGGCTTGAATAGTACAGCAAAGCTCCCAGCCAAGGAAAAAAAAAAGCTTGTATTACTTGATCTGTTTTTGCTCGGGGATCTTCTAACTAACGTTGTAGTTAAAGTTGGCTATAAAGTATGATTGCATGTCTAAGCTATCAATAGAAATTACTTAAATTCTTGATTGATTTATGTTCCAGTAGTAAATACTTGCTAGACATGTTATGGACAACTATATTCTTGTCTGATAAGTATCAAAAAATACAGACCTATTTTATTTTGATTTTGGAATTATAATGGGATGGGATAATTCTAGAAAGTAAAACCATTTTACTTTGTTCTTATGTCATTACTTTTATGACTTAGGATATTTAAATCATGCTATATTTGTTCATTTGATTTATAATACTGTCAAACAAAATACATTTCCTTTTCAAGTATTTCATACCAATTGAGTACCCTTTGACTCTGATCAGAGCACTAACAGATGCTCACACTTTAGGACCTTCATCAGGACAGACTCTAGAGCTTCTGTCCAGTTTGTAGGCCAAGTCCCCAGTAATCCCCTAAGTAGGAAGGTGATAGCCAGGTGTTTTTTGAAGTTTTCTGTTAACTTTTGTTCCGAGTTCAGGAACAAAAGTTCAGTTCTGTTTGGGACCTCGTGCTGGAGTCTGGGATGCTGATTTCTCTAGTGCAAAGTTAGGAAGCGTTGCCCCCAAGAGGTTGGTAAACAAACAGGAATCTTGTGCAGATCCACGGTCAAAGTTACTGACGCAAATGCTGTAGGGCAACTCCTGTTGGTTAACTTGTTTTTAGATTTGTTTTGTTTTTTGTTTTGGTTTTTTTTGGTTTTTTTTTCTGTCCAGTTTATGAAAGGGATACACAGTTACTCCTCTAAACTTGTTTTAATCCTGGTAAACCCCAAAGTGTTGCAATAAAACCCAGCCCAGGAAAGGGTGATTTGTGGTCAAAGTTGAATCAAACAGTGTTGACTGAAAGCTCATCTTGGACTATTAGCACAGAAGCCACTCCCAGAAGTAACAACTCTATAAACAATCCACTTCTTCCTATGCTGTGTGGTAGGCAGGAGTGCAGATGAAGTTGAAGTGCTCATTTTGACACTTCAGAATATCAGTTCTGATTCTTTGCCTATTAATACAGCATTTTTTGTGGATTCAGATTTCTGTTTTTATTCTGTTTTAGTTTTAGCTGGGTTTAGCTGTTCCTGTGGTGCAGAATAGACAAAGGATGACACAGCATTCAATGAGGTACTTAATCTGAGAAATCCCACTGATTTCAGTGAGACTGATCAACTGCTTAAAATTAGGTACATAACTAAATCTTTCCAAAACTGGGTTCTGTGTTGTTTAATAGGGTTATAAAGTTAATAGGCTGTAAGAGCTCAGGAGTGGTCTCATCCTTCCCACTGTTCTGGGACACATTCATACCTATTTAGGCAGTTTATCCTAGTATGTAGATGGCTTTACTGAT
Source organism: Regulus satrapa (assembly GCA_013396955.1). NCBI lineage: Eukaryota > Metazoa > Chordata > Aves > Passeriformes > Regulidae > Regulus > Regulus satrapa. Next base: position 22,796 of record VWZN01007999.1, read on the forward strand.
GACTTTATGCTATCTTTTTGTCCTCATGCCTTTTTCTGTACTCCAGGCCTATTACTATTCGTTCTGTCTACATTAAGCTGCATGAGCATCTGAATACTTTCCTTTTTGCTAATCTCTCTTTATATCTTGAGATTGCTCTTATGCCTCCTGTTGAGGCTTTCTGTACATTTAGTGATAAAGAAAGCTTTTCCTCCTGTGCTTTATGGCTGTATATAGGCAGTAGTGTACAAGTGTGTGTGAGGTAGGAATTTCTCTTAAGTTCTTCAAGGGAACATCCTTTTCCTTCCTGTTTTGTTTTCTTTCTCTTTCTTTTAATTATGATCTAACCTGCCTGCAGTGAGGGAGGTCAGCTTGGCAGTATGTTCCATGGTTCTGCCCTCTTCGTCATCCAGACTGGTGAACCTACTAGACCACAGCAAGCCTGTGTTGCCTGCATAATGTTTCCATAGAAGCCAGTTTATAGAAGGGGATAATTGCTACTGCATTTCCTTCAGTTTGGAGTCAGGATGTGACTGTGGCATTCCTATTTGTCCAAAGGCTGTGAAACACACTTGTCTTACTATTTGGACACAGCCAGCATGAATCACCAAAAGGACCAAAATTTGAGCCTCCCAGGCTTGCTTGCTCATGACAGCCCATTCATGAAGTAGCAAGTGCAGTCTTGGCTACTGACAGGAAAAATGTGTGGAAATGGCTGATATACCTCAGAAAGGAGCTTGGGTCAGTTTGTCTGGGGATTTTACTGGCCCTGTTCCAAAGAGTGTGCTGTGTAACATGGTCTGTCATGCTTTGCTTCCCTGAGCATCGGGGCAGATCACTAAATATATGAGTTTTGGCATGTGTAGAATATACAAGAAATGAAATTGGCAATTGCCCTCATTGTGGCAATGGCCTGTGTTGCCAAGTTTAATTTTACATGTGTGAAGGGGTCAGTAGCTAGATTTGCAGACAACCAAAACATGTATTTAACAGTTGGTTTACTTGTAAATGCCAAACCAGAAAGAGTTGCGTAGAGTCCCTTTCTAAGTGGTTGTTTTAAGTTTGGTGGGGTTTTCTGGTTTTGGTTTGGTTTTTTCTGCTTTTTTTTAATGCTCGACTCGTTGGTAAGTAATATTGAACAGCCTTTGCCTCAAAGTTCACATTATATTGCACAGACCCTTGACGTGAAGATTTTTAGACTTCTGCATTGAGGTGAATCAATTTATTGAGAAGGGCATGGAGAAGGTGTTTGCAAAATTTGTAGAGATAACTATCTGTGGTGCAGAAAATTAATTGTAATATGGGCAAAGGTAGTGCATGAAACTTCCCTACTCTGTTCTCCCATACAGCTTTAGTTTTGACCTGAAAAAATCCATTTCTTGTTCCCATCTGTGCCATATAAATTAAAAAGCAGGCTACAAATATGCATCTTAGAAATGCATCTAAAAGTTTTATTCTATGTGGAGTATAGTAATGTAATAATTCTGACTAATGAAATCCTTTTGGCTGAACTGTTGTCCAAATTGTTGATTAAAAACTTTCTTAGGATAGATATGTTTTTGTTGCCTGATTATTCCTTAGTTTAATATAGTCACGTTTGTTTGACTGACACACAGCTTATAAATATTTAATCTGAAAATGACTCTTAAGTCTTTTTTTGTGGGGTACATCACTAAAACATTGTCAATCCTTTATAAGTAATGTTTGTCTTCTATCCTCAGTTTTATTTTTGGCAACTAAAGAATAGCAAAGTTTTTAAACAATTTGTAAATATAAAAGAGAAAATGAGCTTAAAATAAAACAATATTTTGATATTATAAATATTAAATTGTTTTATGAAATTACATATTTTCAATAGTTACTGCTGCACAGCAGTGATTTTTTTTTTCAGTCTTACATGCCCTCATGTCTGTAAGTCAAACACAGGGTATGTTTTCTCTAAGAAAGAAGTTACTGATGTTACAGAAGTTACTATTCCTGTCTGTGATGCAATGTTGTAAGTACTTACAGTTGGGGAGAAATTGTTTGAACAGGACTGAATCTGGGAAAAGTCAAGACTGGAAAACATAGGTCCTGTAGAGACTGGAAGGGGAGATTTTATTTTTGTTGGTTCCAGTGAAATCAGTTTCTGGATTTGTCTGTTGAGTTCCTGGCAGAAATGCTGCTATAATGTTTCCAGTCGCAGCACCACATTTTTGAGTTTGGAGATTGGTAGTACTTCTGGAGCAGTAAGCAAGTTCTTTTTGGTTGGATAATCCTTATAGCATGAAAGGAAAAATATGTGTTTTAGTTGGTGATTTGACATACCCTGTTCATTAAGTTGCTTACAGTTCTGTGCAATATATATATATGCACAGATGATCGGATCCCCTGAGTATTTTGGCTTGTTCTTCATCTTATAGGTGTGTTTGAAATCAGACCTTGTAATGGCTTTTCTGTGCATGCCCTACTGCAAACCTCAGCCTCTTTGGGCACGGATTGCTCTGCCAAGCTTCAAGCAGAGGGACCTCACAGCTTGTTTGCTCACCACTGTGCCAGCAAAACTTCCTGCTGAGGAGGACTTCCTTGGCCTGGTTTACAGCCCCATAATGAACATTCCCACTGTCTGGGGGAAACTTTCTTGAAATTAGTGATAGGAAACTGTTTTTCAGAGTCTGTCTTTTAATATTCAATTTCTGTTTGTTCAGATTTACCAAGTCTCCAGTGTTACTATTTTCATTGGATGGCTTCAGAGCAGAATATTTGCAGACATGGGGTGGACTTCTACCTGTTATTAGCAAATTACGTGAGTAGTTTCTTTGTCTAAGAAATATTATGACGTCTTACCTGAAAAAACCCCAGCTGCAGCTTTGCTCACTCTTTAAAATCCTCACTCTTCTGCTGTGAATATGGAAGTTGTTGCCCAAGAGAACACCCATGCACAAAGAACTTGAACTAAAGAATGGAAGGGCAAGGAGAGGGCTTGAGGAAAGGGCTCTTTTGGTTTGCAGTGAAATCTTGTAAGTTATAGCCCCTGTTATATTTAGGAGGTAGATTTTTTTTTTTTTCTGAGAGGTTATTTTATTTTTTCAAAATAGAATTACATCTTATTTGCTCTATAATGCATATCATCTCATAGGTAGTGGAATGGCTTTGGAAAATGAAAAACAAGATAGAAAGCATTTGGTTATATGATTAATGATTATAAAAGAAGACAGAGAAGGAAGAGACTAAGAAGAGATGATATAGAAGAGGTGGTAGAAATGTAATGAATCCAAGAAAACATTAATTTAGCAAACATTTCCAGAAGAAATATTCCCCAGATTTTTTTATTGTCTTACTTGATTTGCTAGTGTCTAAATAATTTTAGTTACTTTTCCTGTTTCTCTTTTGGTTGTGGTCTGTAGAGAACCGATGGTATTTCTTGTCTGAAAAATATGCCAATCTTCTTGACAATCATAAATTACTACCTGGGGTGCCTGGTTTCAGTTTGACTAAAAATAAATCAGTAAAAATACTTGCTTTTTTACTCAGTGGTTGTTACAACTTAAAGTGTTCCAGAGGATAACAATTTGCAGATGCATTTGAGGTTTTGGTTCTTTTTAGTTCTGTTCCATGCTAGAATAAATGAGACATTTGCAAAATTTTCATTAGATGCTGTTATAAAAAAATTTAAACTGGAGATTTCTGTGGCATTTCTAGGAGAGACTGACTAGTACAAATTATTCCAGCTCTGCCTGAGGTACAAGATAGAAGTGTCACAAAGCATCTGTAGGGCTTCCAGGCTGCAATATCCACTTACACATATAAAGTTGCTTCATTCTTTGGTCTGGACAGACTAAAGTCTTCTGTAGTCTACAGGGATTTTTCTCATTGACTTCCGTAATTAATTTGTTCTTCTCTTTGCACTGAACCCATGATAAATTCTGACCACAAAGAAATAAAAATATATTTGTATCTTCATCAAAGTAATTTCACATCTCCACAGCTATGAGGTTTTTGGTGGTCAAAACATATTTTTAAAAGATTCTAACCAGAATGCCTAATAATACATGTTTTATATCCAACAAAATACTTACTCCAGTCTGAGGGCAAGTATTAATTCTGCATTATGTTTACAGTTCTAAAGTACTCTGGATCACTTTTTGGTAACATACTGGAAGGCTTTTACTATACAATGTGTTACAGGATTTCACTTCATTTTCCCCTCATAGTAAAAAGTTGATAAAATGCTCATATAAAGCAAATTTTCTTTAGAAAGAGGAACATATTCTCATTAATGAAAATTGGCATCACTGAGGTGTATATCCCATTAACACTCTCAGGGCCTGTAGCTTCAGATCTCTGTGTGCTTTATGTTCCATATGTCCAAAATGATGGAAGCAGTCATATTGTAAAAATATACTTCAATATGAGTGAGTAAATGCTCCCGCAGGATTTTACTATCCAGAAAAGGGTAATGAATTCCACTCTTCTGTGAACACAGGTAACAATAGTGGATTAATTGCTTGACTATTGCTGAAAATTTGTGTTAAATCTTTTTTGAGTTCATAGCTGTCCATTTATAGGACTATTAAATTTTTAAAAAGAGACAGTTTAAGAATGACATCATTTACAAAGCAGTGTACAGCAACTCACATTCAGTAATTCACTGGACTGCCTGGTTCTGTGTTAAATTAGAACTGTGCTAAATACCTAGATTTTAATCTTGAAAGCATTTGATAGCAAGTTCAGAATTCCAATAGATAAAATTATTGCCATTATGTGGTCCTGTTAATTCAGCCATGAACTACAGTGATATTTTGTGGTGTCTCATTGGAGAAATCTGTCAGAATAGACAGTATGCCTGTAAGACTATAATCATTTTGCTTTTACCATATTTTGTTATACATTCTTTCTCCCTGCTATTTGAAAGATGGACAATTCAGAGTGGAGCTGAAGGATTTTAGTGAAGCCAGACATAGTCTTGCTGTGCACATTTGGTGTTCAGAGAAGATAATTTCAAATACAACTATGCTGTGATATGTTAAGTTTTAGATAAATGATCATTTTGTCTTAAATCACCCTTAGCCAAGGCAACAAGCCAAAAAGAATAATGATAACTCTTGAAGAAAGTCCTAGCAATAATCCCCTAGGATTTTTGGCAAAACTTTCCAATGAGTTTTTCTATTACTTTAAAAAGCAAAGCAAAACAACAACAACAACAACAAAAAGGCTCCCCAGCCACCCACAACAAAACCCTAAGATTTTGGAAACCAGTCTCAACAACGGATATGGAAGTAGTTGAAATGTGCTAGTTGTTTTCCAGTAATAAAAACGATACAAGTGATTATTTATTACTACAGAACACAAGTGTGGGAGGGGTTGCCTGTGTGACTTGAGAGGATGTCTTTTTCTGGCCTGACTTCTTTTCTCTTGGTAAGCTCAGATTGATTATTTCCACATTATTTCAACTGAAATTTAATTGAAACCCAAATCAAATGAGTTCAAAGCGCCTTGATGCAACACTTCCTAAGTTATGAAGTCTTTAATTTTTATTCTATTTATATTATATATAATTACCCAGAGTCATAGTGAAGATGACCCAGTGATGTTCTTCCTATACAGTAATTAGTTTTAGTGCTTTAGCATATGTTGAAGCAGATTTGGTATTTTTTAGGTTGGCATGACAGCTTTTTTATTTTGTTTTGGGTGGGTTTTGTTGTTGTTGTTGCTGTTGTTGTTGTTGTTTTTCCCTGAAATTTGGGGCCCATACATCTCCTGGTGGAAACTTAGACCCGTTAAATAAGGTTTTCCCAGTTGTTTTTTGCCTTGTTAATGCCTCTTCATAGTAGCAAATACTGTACACTAATCTCCCTAAAGCTGTATAATTTGTATATTGAGGTAAGAGAAACTTGGACATTCATCCTAGAATAAGAGCTTCTTTTTATATTTTAAAAGCCCCACAAACAAGAAAGGAAGACTGCAAAATAAAGAGTGATTTGACAGATGACTTAGAGAGCTCGGCACCACTGTGTTCACCTCTTGAGAGCACTCAGGGTTAAGTGTCTGGTTGGTCTCAAACTGAACTTATTGCATACCAGGGCAACTTTGGAGGGTGTGATTTCTTTCATTTTTTCATTCTTATCTGTACATGCTTTTCACAAAGGCTGTAGGTTTTGCTCATGTGACCATTGCAGTCAGCCATTAGGCATACATTATATTTATGTTAATAAGCATTTAGCTAGCTTGTAAATGAATATGGGAAGAAAAATTAGGTATTAAGTCCAGGATTTTGAAGAGTGAAAACTTTCTAGAACTATATTCTGGCTTTTTTTTTTTTTTTAGTAGCTATACATCTTCATGAGAGAAACTTACAAGATTTTTATTTCAGTATTTTGCTGACTTTCTTTGTTACTTTCTCTAGAGAAATGTGGAACATACACTTCCAGTATGAGACCAGTGTATCCTTCAAAAACCTTTCCCAACCATTACTCCATTGTCACAGTAAGAATTCTTGCATATTATATGTTTCCACTAATGTTCATTATCAAGTTTCTCCAAGGGTATAGTACATTTTGATGCATTATTAAAACAATTTTATTTCCATTCAGAATAGGAAAAAATATGTAATATATTTATGCAATTTAGACTAACAGCTATTATATAAAACTACCGCTAGGTGGCCAGATCTAATATAGGTAAATCCAGTCCTTCCAAAAGTAGCTGCGAAAAATCCCATATAGCCAAAAGTTCACATCACTTTACAGCTCCTCATTTGTGTAAATATTTCCACTAAATTGCAATTTCCTTTCTTGGAGTGGTAGCAGCCTGACTGCTTTAAGTTGCCAGTTTTATTCCACATCATTAAGGCAGCCTGGCATGATGAAAAGAAGAGTATGAAATCAGAGGAAAGATTTGAGCATCATGCTCATGTTGGTTCTGTGTGATGAACTGTGCCCAAACCTGCACAGAAATGTCACAAATCTGATCTTGTAAATTTGCCACCTCCTACATGTAGGAGGAAAAAGAAAAATTGAGGTTTTCAACAGAGACACAGGGTTGGAGTCCAGGACATCCTTTTTAATTTCATCATGCCACAACTAGAATTCAGTCAAATACTAGGATCTGTACTTTCTTATCTTCCCCGTTTTTCAAGACCTTTGGTAGGGAGCACTGATTCAGGAATGAGACGCTTAATAATGTAATCTCAGAAATCTCCATGACAGAATACACAACTAAGAGGTATTATCATGCCTAGCAACCATGTGAAGTGTACAGAGCTTCATCTCAACTCTTCATTCTTGTGAAAGATAGCAAGGTCCTAATGATGGGGGTATTTTATTCCTTATAAATGTAAAATGAGCTACTCTGCTTAAAGACAGAGCATAAAGTCTGCTAAAAGTACCCAAGACCTGGTGCCTGCATTTCTTTGACTCCTCATGTAATGGTTCTCTAGTGCTAGAGTTTTTGCTCATGTGATGGAGGTCTAGCATAGGTAATTGCTTTATCTGTGGTGCTAAAGATAAACAATTGTGTCAACTCAAACAGTGTGTTTCACTTTGATCCCTAAGGACATTGCCTAATTCTCTGAGAAGCAAGTAAGGGTTGGAAGGTAGGGCTTGGAAGCAATGAGAGATGGTGCTGCCAAATTTGGGTCCCAAGGTGGAGTAGAAGTCACCAGCAGAGTGATTATTCAATGGATATATCTGTCTAAAGGCCATGATTGGGTAGCTGGAAGGTTCTTTTTCTTTAGAGCATTGCAACAAGGCATACTCTTAATTGCAGGGGCTGTATCCTGAATCTCATGGTATAATTGACAACAAGATGTATGACCCCAAAAGAAATGCATCCTTCACCCTTAAAAGTGAGGAGAAGTTTAATCCACAGTGGTACCAAGGCCAGCCTGTAAGTATTAATATACTTCTGAGAATGGACATCACCCTGTTATGTTACCTAATATCTCTTGGATGCATAGTGATGTTGAAAGAGTACAGAGGGTAATTCTAAGTCAGCCAAGAAGCATTACTCAGCTTTACCACTAGGAATTGCTGTACTAGAGCTCCAAAATAACAGATGAAACAAAATGTAACAGGTTTTGTTGAACTTACACAGAATTTTCTCTAGGGAGAACCTGGCTTAAAATAGCTAGTATAGCTAGCAGATTTTGGTTTGTTTTTAACATGAGTGGGCTTGCAGTTAACTTCTGTGGGAAAATTAACAGTCCAGTAAATCTGAGTAATAAGAAGCACTAATAAAGGTCTATGCTGTGCTTAAATTGCTTGCAAGTTTAAAGATGTGGTTTTAAAAGAAATTGTCTCAGCTCAATTGTACACCTATGGCAAAACTGATGAGATTGCCGTGAAAATGAAGAGGCATGGAAAAGTTTGAGTGAGCTCTAGCCTGAAGAAGAGCAAGGGACTCGATGTAGCTATTTAGTATATCGGGAAGACTTTTCTATTTGTTTGTTGTTTTGGCTTTTTTTTTTTTGTTGTTGTTTTGTTTTCTTATGTATATTTTGTTTTGGTTGGGTTTTTCCTTGAGAAAAGAACACAGGTGCAGAACTTGCAGGCCACTGAGAATAGAGTGATTTAGGCAAGAAATGTGTAGAAATGTGCATAAATCTGTAAACCATGAGAGCAGCAGTAAAATCAAAAGAACTGACCAAAATGCTGTTTCCATATGCCAAGAGTGTGTGGGACATAGGTCCTTGGAGTATTCCCACATCTGTTTTTGGGACATTTCCCTTTGCTGGTGTTCAGCCATGGTTCTACCATTGCATTTCTGCTGTCGGTTCCTATGTCTGTCCGGGTTCTCTGTGGCATTGCAGCGGCAGGGATGCGCGTGTTTTCCCCAAGGAATCAGCCTACAGGGCGTATCTGGGCTGCAGATAGCGGTGGCAGGGCAGACTGACTGGGGTGCCCCATGAAACACAGGATTAGTTTCTGGTCCTACTGGAGGGTGCAGAGCTGGTGAGGGTGGCCGTGGGCCTGGCAGTCTCCCCGCTGATTCGGTGACGGGTGCTAACGATGGTGAATGTTCTTCTGGCAGATTTGGCTCACAGCCATGTACCAAGGGCTGAAAGCAGGGACGTTCTTCTGGCCTGGCTCTGACGTTGCAGTGAATGGAAGCTTTCCAAGCCTGTATGAAGTGTACAATGGGTATGTAAATGCCTGTGTCTCAGAGGAATATTTTACTTTAATGACTGCAGTGGGATAGATGCCAGAGAAAGTGTAATTTTTTTCCCCTGCTTTTTAAAATAATTTTGTACAATGGGGAAAAAAGGCTAGGATCAAATTAACTTTGTTTCAGCATAATGTAGGGCCTTAGTTTAATTATTTATATATATCTTTTAATATTAATATTTTAATATATCTTTTCATTCCTCAAGAAATGTTTTAATGATAAGATGTGTAAAAATCAGCTTTAAGCGTAACCAGCTTTGAAGATCTTGTGCTTTACTCCTTCTATTTATAAAAACTTTTTGTGTCTAGTGTAGAATATTTCAATCCAAATTTCTCATGTAGTGAATAGATCATTTGATATTGTTATATTGTCCATAAAAATTAAAGTTTTACTGTTGACTGTGTTAAGCTGTTCCAGTTTAAAATTATTTTCATTGCAGATTTTGAAAATATTAAGGCATTTGTATTTTAGTCAGTGATTGCTCTTCATTGCAATTAAACATTTTCTGTTTAGTGAAAATATTTATTTATTTAATGATCTCAAATTTTGCCCAAGAAATCAGGCTTCTCATTTCTCTTAGGATCATTTTCTCTTCTTACATTCTTCATACAGGATAGAGTTTTTGACTCTTGATTTGCTACCTGTATTTTCTTCCCTAGGAGCTGATGATGCACTGTTACTTTAACTTGTGTTAAATGTGGGTGCCTCATGTTGTTAAAGGTCAATATGCTAATTGTTGGTCTACTTCAGTAATAGATGCAGAGATATACTTTGTAATATAGTATGAGAAACTTTTATTCAATCTGTTTAAATTTAAAATACCCAACCCCACTGCTAAACCGGGACTCTTTCAAAAGAAAATATAGGAATAAAAGCCTGCATGTGACTTTGCACCTTGAGGTCAATTATTTTCTTTGTATAATAAGCATAAGCACTACTGGGTGCATTATTCTAATCATATTGGGAACAATATTCAAGGGAGATTTAGATCAGGCCATAAACTCCTGTGGAGTAACAGGCGATTACAATAGACAAATTAGTGTCCTGCAAAAAAGCCTGTAATTAATTAAAAAAATTATCTGCTAAAGTACAGGGATTTCTTGTCAGTGCATGGCTAAAAGACTTGGAAATACATGGTTGGTTTGTATTGTATTATTTTGATGCAGCTCAGTCCCCTTTGAAGAAAGAGTGGTGACTGTCCTTCGCTGGCTGCAGCTACCTGAAGATGAAAGGTAGGTATACATTTGTGAGTGTGAGTTCCTGTTTCAGTGGTATTGCAATGAATTACTTTGTAAACGCAGTTTCTGTTTTAACTATATCTTATGCTTTATTCTAATAATGCTAAAATATTGTTTAGTGCAAACCTGTTTCTATGACTGAAAACTTTTTAAATTAAGTGGCATCTCTCCTCTCCATTTAAAATATTTTTCCTCTGAATTGACAGCATTGTTTCCAATATTTGATCTCCATTGTTGAAATATAATCTCTTCAAACTGTCTCAACATGTATGTAAAATATTACATTTTTGGTACTGTTTGATATAGACCACACTTTTACACTCTGTATTTAGAAGAACCAGATTCCTCGGGCCATAAGTTTGGACCAGTAAGCAGCGGAGTAAGTAGTTTTGTAGTTTCTTTTCTTTTATTTTATTTTTTTTTTTTAAATTTGAAGCTTTGCTCTGACTCTATAACTTCCATAATTCATGTTAGGTTAACTGAGATCATGTGAAGTATGCTTTTTAGGAAGAAAAATTGTGAATAGACAGTCCATCCATTATTAACATTGATATAAGGCATATAATAGCTTATTTAATAAACCTAATTTTTATTTTATTTATTTCAGTAACTTTTAAATTACCAACTCATGTTTGGATATGTCTTGTATGTTTTTTTATCTTCTCATACTAATAGTTCATCTTGGTTTTTGGCAGGGGATGGGAATGGGGACAGAAAATTTGTATAATTTCAATTTAGCAAGAACAGAGGTTTGCATAACAATATCCAAGATGCGGTGGTTAAGTATTCATGTTACAATGCTCATTCATTTCCCCCCAGTCTCTGTGCTAAGGTTAGGTGGATTTTGGCTTTATCTCCCTGCAGTTATAGTTTATGCCTTCTTAGAACAAGACAGATAAAAAGGAACATTGGCCTCATCAGTCTCTGATTTATTATATAAGCAAGAAGTCTTTGGGACTGCTACTGTCTTTAAAAGTACTGAAAAGCTTTACATTTTTAAAAACCAAAGTGAAAAATACAAAGGAAGAAGTTCTTAGAAATTCAGGACCTTTGTAAAATTCTCCCATCTTGAACAGTCAGGAGTTTAGGCATCGTAAGTAAGTATTTAGCTTCAGTGGTGACAAGAGTACAAAAGGTCTTGCCACTTCCTCTTGGGCTGTGAGTAGTTGCTATTTGTGTGAGGAAGTAGCAGACATAAATGGAAACTGCAGTATAGGGAACATTATTA
>VWZN01007999.1:41776-55385 GCA_013396955.1 Regulus satrapa
TTTTGTCATACAGCAGTGGAATCTGAGACAATTGCATTGCTCATTGCTCGCAAAGAGCTTGGAGATTTTTCCCAGAGATGTGCTATACAGTGTAAAACATCCATCACTCATACTGTATCTTGATTCCACAGATGTGTGCAGTCTGGTTCTCTTCATTAAAAATAAGCTGAATAACCAAAGTTAAGTTTTAAAACAATGTTTTTGGCAGCAGTTGAGCTCAAGAATTTGTTGCCCTTGCCTCTTTTTTCATGCAGCAAACCCTGCAGTGTGCTGGTGTAAGATTTGTGTGGCTGCAGTAGGTTGGGGACTTGAACCAGAAGAGAAAAAAAGAAAAGGTTTTTGAGCTGGCAGCATTCCTGGATCTGGTCCAGTACAGCTTGGGAAGTGGTGCAAGGAGAAAGAACAGCTGCAAACCAGGCGTAGAAGCCCACGATCCTGCCATTGCTTAAACCACTTAAAGCATTTCTACCAGCAGATGTTTTTATAGCCTCAAGTTAAAAGCTTCCAAATTGTTTACAGGATGTGATATGTGATGGTTACTTTGCATCAACATTTCCATTAAATCTTTTAAAGCATTTTAAAATGCTTTAAAGCATTTTTAAATTACCTTTTAATTTCTTCAAAAGCAGAGAAGAGCAAGGGATGTCATGAATGGCTAAAGGCAGCAATAAGACAGAATTCCTAATACTCTTCTACTGCTTTTAAAAATAATTCTTATACATCTGCTTTTTTAAAAAAGAAAAACACATGCTTTTAACTTGATATGTAAGTATTGGTGAAGTAAAGATTAAGTTTTTGGAAGAAAATGGCCTCTGAGTATGAAGATAATTTTCATTTCAACTTGTCTTAAACAGAATTCCACTATACTTTTCTCTGTAAATCCTAGGCTATCTTTATTGGTTTTGGACCAGGATTCAAGTTTGGTACTCAAGTTGATCCATTTGAAAACATTGAAGTATATAATCTAATGTGTGGTAAGTACAATGCATGTAGCTCAGTTTTGGTGAGTAAAATATAGTATCTTTTGGGCATTGTAAATCTTCTAATAACAGATTGTTAAGTGCCCTCAGACACCCATCCTTAAGAGCTGCTGCTGATTTTCACAAATCAGCCTTTTGTTTTTCTGAGAAAGGGCCATCTCTAAATGACTAACAGCAGTTTAGGATCTACTGGTCAGACTACCTTCTATATCTCTTTCCAACTGGTCACACTGTATTCCTCTGGCTTTTCCAGAGCTGGTGCTTTGGCTGACCACTACTAAAAATGGCTACTTCACAATCTCTCTACCATCATGAAGGGAAGCCTTCTTTCCCCCCTCCTTCAAACACAATGTTACTGTGACTCCTTATTCCTGTGTCCATTCTTCATTCTGTATTTCATAGTTTCTCCAAAAGTCTGTCACTAGATCTATTACTTTATGTTCATTTAGTCTCCTTGAGATCTTCACCTCTTTTCCACTATTTCCTGCATGTTTCCCTCTTGTTAGAACCTATACTGCTTCTGTGAGAAGAAAAGTATTACCAAAGGGTTTGATCCAGAAAATACTTAAGATTACTGCAAATGCTTGAGAATGGTGGCTGTATTCTAACGGCTTGCTCAACCTTACGAGGAGACTGATACTATACAGAACCCCAGCTAAGGACATATGTGAAGAACCTTTTAAAGAGGTTACATTGCTTTTCTTTTTGGATGTTATGAGCAGCAAGCAGTGAAGCTTTGAGTCATCCATACTTCTAAGCACAATATAGTTATCTGTGTATTACAATCTTTCTCCTCCTGTTAATATCACTTGAATTCTTTCATAGATTTGCTTGGTTTGAAACCAGCCCCAAACAATGGAACTCATGGACGCCTGAACCATCTATTAAAGCACCCTGTTTACACCCCCCGTCATCCCAAAGAAAATAGTCATCCTTCTGAATGCTCTGTAGTGGGAGAAAGAGCCTTTTCAGTGAGCCTTGGCTGCTCCTGCAGGACAATGGTAAGCACTGAAATGGTTAACGTTGTGGAGGCAGAAGTCTGTGTTGTATTCAAAGAGTGAAATTTTGCATTCTCCAGATAGTTTTAGAGTCCCTTACTATTGGTTTCAAAGTCAACTCTTGCTTGGGGTTAATTAGTGCTTTCCTGTATTTGTGTATTAATTTTTTGCGGATTGCTTTTATTAAGTCACATTAATCTCTGAAGAGCCTGGAAAAAACCCCATGGAAAGCTTGATGGGGAAAATTTCAGTTCTTGCTTGCTTCACTTAATTATGTTGAAATTTCTCTTCCGTGAGCATTGTGTTTGGGCTGTGGTTTTCAAGCCTGTAGATTTGCTTGTGGCAAAACCAAGTTATTTCTGCAAATTCCCTGTAACTCCTCTCCAGTATGTGTCAGTGAGTTCTGCGTATGTACAACATGCAAGACAGAAGTTGCATTTAAGTGTGGACTCATAATATGCTTTGTCTCACTACTTTTCTTTTATAATTATAGGGCTTGCCAGTAAGGGATTTTCATCAGCGTTTAAATCTTACTGAAACAGAAGGTAAGAATTTCAGATAATAATATAAAATTAAAAATCTAACAATAACAACAACAAAATTATTAGTCATTAAACATTTTATGTTTTTAAACTTCTGAGCAACTCTCAAGTAAATGATGTAAAATTCTTTGAAATACTTGCTGTAACTATAGTCCTGCCTGGAGAATTTGTGGATGCCTCTCCCTTGGAAGTGTTAAAGGCCAGGCTGGATAGGGCTTTAAACAGCCTGGTCTAGTGGAAGATGTCCCTGCTCTTGACAGGGTGGTTGAAACTAGATGGTCTTTTGGGTTTCTTACAGCCTGTACCATTCTATGTATTCTCATGTTTTTGAATACAGTCCTCCTGAACCACTTGTTCAGGTAAATGTGTATCCTTATAAGTGTGTCTTTATGACATATGTGTTAATCTGTTACTTTGACTTCTCTAGTACTGAAGTAATGAGCATTCCAGAATAGGAAGCAGGAATGTTGTATGGGGAAGTACCTGATAACAAATCAATGGAAATAATGATATCCATAATGGCAACATACTTTTAATGAGGCATAAGGAGTGTTTTACATTTTTGTTATATGGTCTTCAGCTGTTACTACTTTTACTTATGCTTTATTTCCTTGTAAGCTGCAGTTTACAAGGCTTTTGATGTGTTCATAAGTCAATAAACAAAATAAACTATTTTGAACATGAAACAGGTGAAACAGCAATAATGAAAACTATAAGTCAAAATGGAATCTAATTCCAGGTGCTAATGCCTTTATAGATGATATCAAGAAGATTAGGCTGTCAGAAATATGTTGGTAGTCCTTGTCTCGTGTGTGTGTGTGTTTTCATGAAACCTTGAGGGTTTTATGCAAATAAACTATATTTGGCAACACCCTGCTATAGCTCACTATTATTAAGGACTGGATATAAATAACGGTTACTGGCAGTGTCCAGTATTTGCTGCTTATCCAGAGCTAATTCAGGGCTTCTGTTGATTTGTGCAGTTTGTCCTGAAACAAAGAGTGGATAAAGCTTTCTTGAAACTTTTCCACTAATGACAAGTCATCTTTGTAAAATGTGTCCCAGAACCCTTTTAAAGTAAGTATTTCAATACTGTAATGCTCATGAGAGCAACAAAATCAAATCCAGTTAGAATGATACCATGTGTTTTCCCCAAAGTGTGTGGTGGGTTTTGCTGAAACAGACTCTAAGGATCTCTGAGGGCTTTGCTTAATCTGACTTTGAAGAAACTTGACAAGGCCAGGCACAACAATGTATTTCAGTTTTCTTTTGTAGAAATAGGAACTTAAAGCTCTAAACCTACATTTTTGAAGCAGCAAGATTTGGTCTTGAGTTATCAGTGAGACATGGTGTAGCACTGTCTTAGCAGCAATAATTTCATTATGAATTGTACTGATTAAGAACTGATTAGATATAAAAAGCATTTCACAGATGAAAGAATTTTAGTAATCAGCTGAGAAGCTCTGTAAGACTATATAGAGTTCTTTAGTTACTTCAGTTTGCATGTGCTCTCATTGGTTGTCATAACCTGACAGTCTCTAAGGACAAAAAAATTATAACTGCATTTTTACTTTTATGAGAAAAAATATGAATTGTTTTTCCCTCATGGGTGGAGAAGTAACTGTCATAATCTTCACATTTTTTTTTTTGTGCTGTGCAATTACAGTGGAGAAAACCCTGCACATTCATTGCTCAATTTCTTTCCCCATTTAATATATTTGCCTTTAAATTGTATAATAATTTGTGGATGGTAGGGACCTATTTTATGGAAGATATACTTTGACACCTTCTTTACAATTTTAGTCATGTAATGATTGAAAATACTTGAATTTTCAAAGGTAAAGTAGCGAGTCCTTGCGCAGTTGAAAATCCAGTCCAATATCACTGTATTGTTTACTTAGATTTCTGTATTTCCTAGTATTTTAAATACATTTTTGCATACAACTATATGGTTTCTACTGAAATAGTAATTTCAAATCACCAGAATGAGTTTCTTCCTATCTAAATGTTACATAAAAGCAGATCTCACATTTTAAAATTGAAACAAAGTCAACAAAGACCTTAACTTTGCAACTTAAATTAATTTCCTTTTTTAACAGCAAAAATATTGGTTCAAATATAAGCTTAATTTGTGCAGTGTAAGTTTAAATGACTTCTTTATACTGGCTTCATCACTTAATTTATTGCCTTTGCGCAGAAACTATGCCTTTGATATAATAATGAAAATTATTTGTCCCATTTCTGTGACTTCTGTTTGCTTGGCAATTGAAAATTAAGGGAGCTTTAGGTATATAAAAGAGGAGGGTACTTAACAACCAGTATTAATTGAAAAGCAATAAGCACTATTTCTGTTGCAGTTGAGAAGGCAGAGGAACTTAATTTACCCTATGGACGGCCCAGGGTTCTGCAGAAAAAACATAATTACTGCCTCCTTTACCATTCCCGCTATGTGAGCGGGTACAGCAGGGACTACAGGATGTCTCTGTGGAGCGCCTACACTGTTAGCAAAGATGTAAGTATAAGAAGAAAGATTTAGAAGCAACCTTGAAAAGTAAAAAGGTAGAGTGTCAGTTATTCCTGAAGGCTTCTTATATCTGCTCATGGTATGAAAGTCACCATGGTGGTGGAGTCACAATCCACAGAGGTGTTCAGAAAAGGATTGGATGTGGCACTTAGTTCAATAGTCTAGTTGAAAAGGTGATGATCAGTCAAAGACTGGACTCAATTATCTTAGAGATCTTCTTCCAGCTGAAATGAGTCTGTGATATTATCTCCCAGGGAACAAGTCAAGCCACATAAGCTGCAAAGTGGAAATTTGTGTGAGGTTTGCTATGCTAATAAGGATTGGCTTTGACTCTTCCATTTCTCAGAGTGAAACAGTTTTGCCTCCAGATTGAGCAGAGACACCAGGAAGTGAGGAGTCCATTGCCATGGTATATAATCCCTAGGGGACTGCACTGGTAGCATAGGTCTGCTGCTGCAGTCTGTCAGTACTGTCCTTAAAAACTGGCCTCAAAGTGGATTTCATAGTCCTAAAGCAGTTTGTTATGTGGCAGGATCCTTTTGAAAATGTAATCTCAGTGCCATCCTGAGCTGCTCATGCCCTGATATGATCCTTCTCTCAGAATATAATCCTGATTGGTGAAAAAAGAAGTTGGTCAAAAAAAAGGCAGATTTTTGTGGTCCTGAACTCTATGCTTAAAAGACATCTATTCAGTGTAGAACACTGCTCTGATGAATGAAAGTTTTTTTCAAGTTGGTCTTTCCCATTCAAAGAGAATTTAGAAGCCAGATCATGCTTAAAAGAAATTAAGATGATGGAGAATACTTTTAAAATTGATTATTTGGGAATCGTATGTTTTAAGTAATGACTTTTATAATTAAATTTAGCTAAACTCTGGCAAGATTTACTTGATCTTAAATTTATTGAGGGTAATGGCATGAGGCAACCAGTTACTGTAACAAGTGGCCCACACATCTATCTGTTGATTATATGAGTCTGTCTATCAGTCAGTAAATCAGGTTGTCTTTAAATGGGCACCTCTACATTCTCTTTTAAAAGATTTTATAATTGATTAAAAGGATGCAGTTCTGTTCACTTTATTTCCAAGGTATATGAAGTAGATGGGAGGGCTTGTTTTCCACAGACATAAGAGGAACAATTCTTGCATCTTAGTTGAGCCCTTCACACTCTTAAAGGCAGCTCCCACTAAATATTTAGAGTTCTGCAGTCCCTCATACTGAGAAAATTATTTTAAATCAGCTTTCACAATGATCCTTTCTTCTTTTTCAATAGGAAGAATGGATTTCTTCTACAGGAGCTGCCTCCAGCTGTTTACACAAAGATGTTCGCATTTCACAGAATCATAACCAGACCTGTTTGTTTTACAACAATCATCCTCGCCTAACTTACGGATTTCTTGCTCCTCCAAGTAATTACTTTGTCTTCATTGTATACCATATCTGATTTACATGATTTGTAATGTACCAGGTGTAGTTTTTTGGAGATGTTCTTGATACCTAATCAGGATATGAAGCAGTAGTTGCTGAATTGTTGCAGTTCACTTCAGCATATGAGAAAGGAAAACATTTTAGATGCTTCTGCAGTTGGTGGGTTATCCAAGGTCACTTAGTACTTCCCAGAAGTTTTAACACTTGTCATGTTTCTAAAGTGGCATCTCACAGAAGAAACTGGGAGGGACATGTACATATTGAGTAAATTCCAGCAAGCTGGTAAATTGCAAATTCACTTTGTATATGTGGATAAATTGTGATCTGACCTGATATGAAAGTATTTTTCTTGAATCTACTGCATTGAATATCAAGTAGCAGGTTATTTAAACATCCACATCAAATGTAGTTTGCAAAGTCTCAACAGAACACTATACTTAAGCCTAGATTCTGCAGTCAGGGAAAGTTGGCCTGACACTCAAGAATTTTATCTCTTTCCCCGCAATTCAGAAGTTTATTCTGATATTTTAAAATCTCATGAAATTTGCCAGCTTTATGTCTGACATGTGTAATTGCTGCTGGCACTAAGATAACTTATTTTAGATGGAATCCAGCAGGTATTGAAGTCAGCACTTACACCCACAATGGTTTTGGAATATGAAGTTAGGTCAGCTCCATTTTGATGTTATTACTCTGATCACTAAAACCATGAATATGCAAGTTTAAAGTAACAAATCCATGTTATTAATTGCTCTTTTTTGTTTCAGATTTTATAACAGATATGATGAAACCTCACTATGATGCCTTGCTTACCAGCAACATTGTGCCAATGTATCCTGCATTCAAAGGTATTTTATTTGTATGCCTATTTTATGTCCATAGTTGAATAGAAGACTGCTGGTATTGTGTTTGCTTCCAAACCATGTAAATGACCCCTGTTTCCTGGGAGAGAAGGAATATGATATGGATGGCAGAGAGAAAAGAAGCATATTTCTGGTGAAAAGGAAGGATAACTATGTTACTTTTCCTGGGGAAAAAAGGGAAAAAAAAATTTTAAATGCCCTGTTTTGTATGGAACACTGTTCAATTCTTAATTGTAATTTAAAATATTGTATAGGTTAGATATGTCAGGACATGATGCAGTGAATGCTGCTGCCCAGTTGGATGGAACCTTGAACAACAGCAAACACTTGTGGAATTTGTTATTTTCCTAGCTTATAATGTCTGTCTTTACTCCACGGAATATTCTTCAGAGTTGTACCAGCAGCTTCTCTTGAGAAGATTGTTTCCTAATTTCCATTACTGTGTTTCAGTGTTATGGAACTACTTCCATCAGCACCTGCTACCTGAATATGCTGCAGCCAGGAATGGTGTCAATGTAGTCAGCGGTCCTGTGTTTGATTATGACTCTGATGGGCTCTATGATACCCCAGAAAAGTTGAAAAGGTGAGAACCTTTCACATTCTAATCCTCTGCTTCTTTCCTCTGATACTGGTCTGTTAGTAATTACTATCCTTTCTTCAGAATGACATGCAAAAGGTCCTAAGCAGAAAAGTAAGTTCAGAATGAAGCAACAAGCCTGAAGAGAAAAATGCACCTTCAAGTGTGTCATACTAAACCTGAAGGAGGAGTATGAAGAAAGCTGTTGTATGTGGAATGATGTCTACCAGCCTGAAAACTTAGGACATTGCCATTGCCTCTAGGAGAGGACAATATCCCTGGTGGCATGGTTGATACTACTTGAGCTGGCAATGATTTACAAGTTGTGGGTTACACTAGTTAGCAAAATTGGTTCAAGCTAGCAGGCAGAGAGAGGTGCCTGGACTCTGGCTGAACTCTTCATCTCCTCTGGAATTTTACACATTTTTATGGCAAATCAATTTTTTATTCCTCATCAGACTTGCTTCTTAAATCAGTCTACAAACCAAACTTGATTTTCAAAAATAGTAATCTGCAATTTTCCTTCCAGACCTAAGCTTTCTTTGGACAAAATAGATGAATTGATGAAATTGAATATAACTGAATGCTGTAATTTGATTTTTGTGCAACTATGATTTGGTGGATTTACAGAAAGGTCTTTTGTATTTCAGGTATCGTGGTAATTCAGAAGTTGCAGTTCCAACTCACTTCTTCATTGTGCTGACTAGCTGTAAAAATACTTCTGAAACTCCTCTGGAGTGCAAAAGTTCTCTAGATGCCTTGTCTTTCATTGTACCTCACAGAGAAGACAACAGTGAAAGCTGTGCAGTAAGTAGTCTGTTTGGCCCCCATAAACATCTGAAGTCAGGTTGGAGTGTGTTTTGTTAGATTCCAGTGATTAACTGGTTAAAGCCTGTAAAAATGGTACAGTCAGTCTACACACTCATCTTGAGAAGACAATATTTTTGCAAATGGAATTATGTCAAAGTCTGTGAATATAATCAAATGGGAAAATAGATCTGTTCAAAGAGCAAAACTTAGAGCTAGCAGAGTGGAGCCAGAGTATGCAGAGGCCATCAGTGTGATGCATACTTAGACTTCTGTAATGCAACTATTCAGTCAACAACTGAGAAGGAAGAAGAGCTTCTAAGAGGAGTCATCCAAAACAAAAGGTCAGTGCTAAGGTCAAATGCATTCCCAGATGGAGAAGACAGAGCTGTTTCTGAAGAGCACTGGTTGTTTCTAGTTCAGGTACCTTGGCATTGTGGAGAGGGCACACTCCATGTACACCATAAAAAAAAAACAAAAAACGTGGAAAGTGTGTACACCAATCCTGCAGCAAGGAATTAGAGTCAGACACAGCTCTCAGAAATATTTTTATCATACTGATGGTAGATAGATGCTGGACCTAACTTGCTGTTCCCCATTATCACCAACTGGTGCAGCTACAGATTTTGTATACTTGAGGACATAAAAGTAAGAACTAAATTCAGACAAGCTTATAACTATGTATAATCCTGCACACTCAGTTTTTTTAGATGCTTGACAACAGTTATTGATTTCTGTCTTTATAAAACATCAAAATGTCTTTTTTTAGTAGATTAAATGCATCTCAGGAGAAAAAAAAAATTAACTCCCCTTCTTTTTCCCTCCTCTGTCCCAATAGGATGGCAAGTCTGAGTCCTTGTGGGTTGAAGAGAGAATGAAGTTTCATACAGCTCGGATCAGAGATATAGAATTACTTACTGGACTCAGCTTCTATCAAGACAGAAAGCAACCAATATCTGACATTTTACAGTTGAAAACATATTTACCAACTTTTGAGACAGTCTGATTTTTCCTATGGAATGTTGTTATTCAAGTCACAACTGATTTGTAAATAGACTTTTTTTAATTAACAATTTTTTTTTTTAAAATATAAGCTGGAACTTTTATTGAGAACTCTTGACCAAAATGCCAGTAGAGAGGAAAGTGGGTGCCATATTTGTATCTCAGGGACTCCTGATGGACTATGCTTGTGACACAGGATGGCAGCACCTGTCATTCCCACTTGGATGTGGTAGAACCATGTCCATTATTATGCTTGTATCATTTGGTCATCTTAGTCTAAAACATGAGCACAAGTGTTATCTTTGATATGCACTGGAGAGGGAGAATTTTATAAAGCATGGTTTCTGATCAGTATTCTACTCTAAAGATGCAGACAATTAGCAAATACAGTTCTGGGAAAGAACTACATTCTTGGAATCTTAACAACAGCACTCTTCTCACTTCAGTTTTCCTTGAAGTGTGAATTGCACTCTGAGCTTTGGCTGTCATAGAACAATGCAGTTGTTATGCTGCAAAAAGCTATACTGGGGTCAGTAGGACCAGTAACTAAACCTTTCCCCACATGGAAGAGATGCCTGGCTACAGGAGTTCCGTGGGCTGGGAAGTCTTGGCATTTTGCTGCCCTCTGATGGCTCCAACACCAATGGAGAATTAGATACACAGTTTGTATGTTGTACATGCATCCTCTGAACGGATGGTGTAGGATGCATCAAGTCACCTGTAAATGAGAAGAAATTATGTCAGGAATATGTCTGAGCTCCCAGAAGTAATTTTCTTACTTCAAGCTAAACTTAGATTTGATGGAAAGATTTTGCTCTATTGAAGTAGTGTTTCTCTGTTTGGTACATGTTTTTGTCAGCTGTGGTTTTGAAATCCCATTTTTGAATGCAGATGCTGTCAGAGATGCAAATTTTGAAGAAGCATGTAATGACATTTCTTGGAAGCTTTCAGGCTACACAAACAGCTGCTACAGGCACTCAGGAGTGTAGGAACTCCCTAATTTTCCAGTATACATATTATCACCTTCGTAATTCTCCCACTCTCTAAAGCTGATGACCCAAAATTGGCTCTGTTGTGTAGAAAGTTTGGCATAGCCAATTTCACATTTATGGTCTTCTCATTTAAAAAGGAGAAAGTACATCACGCACAAGTATGTCAGAAGAATGAAGAGCCTGTAACTGAGCAGAGAGGCATTTGACCTTATAGCTTGGCCAGGGCATGTTGAAGGCTGGATTCAGAGCTGCTGAAGTCAGAGGAAGCTTTTCCATTAACTTCAGTGTGAGTGGGCTGAAGTTCTGGGACCATTTTTTCTCTTTTAAGCCAATGTATTTTCTTGATTTTATGTTATGAGCATGAATTTTTTTTCGTCAAGTAGTTTCACTGTGTGAAATCTAAATGTGTTGTAGCAACCTCACATTACAGTAGGACTGTGACAGCATTATTCAGTGTAACTGCTTTGTAATGTTGCCTGTGACCAATAAACCCATCAAAAGTACTATGCTGTTTGTGACCCTTCCTGTACTAAGTGCTACCAACTATTGCAGTTATAGAGCTCAGTTTCACTTTTTTGGGGGGTTGGATGGGAGTTGCTTCAGTTTTTGCTCCATGAATTGAAGAATATTCCTCCAACTGTAACGTTAGTTACATTTATTATTAGGAGAAGAATGTAGGAAGAAATATGGTCAAGGTATTAAGGTTTTGGTGTTTTGGGGTTTTTTTTTTGTGTGTGTGTGTGTAGTTTTTGTTTGTTTGTTTTTTGTGTTTTTGTATTTGTTGTTGGTTTTTTTTTTTCTTTCTTTACAACTGGTACTGTCTCCTGAATACAAATGGATATGTTGACATCTTAAGGTGATGCCAGTTTCCTTTAAGAGGCATAGCCAGCCTAGGTCCTGGATAAAAATGGAACCGGAGCATCCTTAAGCATGTGACCTCTGGTTTTCTTCTTTGATTTTGGAATGGAGAGCAGTTGTGAAAGCTACTATGGTCATCAAGGCGCAGGGCAGGAGCTAAGTGGGGTTTGGGATGTGTCCTTACCAGAAATTGACAAGTCAAATCGACCATGAAAAGAGTTATTCTCATTTCATGTTAGTATAAATATTTCTGCTGATTTAATTTCTGCTTTGATTTTTAAAGACATTTGTAATGTTAGTGTCAGAGTATATGAATAAATGCTGGTGCTAGTCCTGGTGTCCAGTGGCTAGTGATATCCCAGGATGACAGATACTAGGTTGTCTTTTTGAAGTCTGATGGGACCCAAGGAGCATCCTATAGCCACCATCTAACTCCGTTCAGTAAAACTCGGCGGCCTCATCCATCTGGATGTAAAATGATTGCTGTTTCATTTGGTGAATGATATCAGAGCTTGTCCTGGTTCCATCTAGGACAGGGTTAATTTTTTCCAGTAGCCAGGAGAGGCATGGCCAGGACCATGAGTTTATTCCATAGCACCTCACATCACACACAGGGGCTGAGGGGGAGGTTGGTTCCTTCCTGCTGGCTGGTGGTGGGGAGCACTCACCTGTGAATCACTCACCTGTCTTGTGCAATCTGTTACTAATATTGTTGTTGTTACTGTTTGTTTTCTTATCTAGTTGTTTCCAGTAAATTGTTCTTATCTCAGCCTTCGATCTTTACCTTTTGCGCCTCCCCTCCGAGGAGGGGGCTGCGGATGGCGCGGCGGCGGCGGCGCTGCCCCCGGTGCGCGGGGAGCTGCGGGGCAGGAGCACTTCCATCCCTCAGCCTTTATTTCCTCATTCTTCTACCCCTTCTCCATCCATCCATCCATCCATCCATCCATCCATCCATCCATCCATCCATCCATCCATCCATCCATCCATCCATCCATCCATCCATCCATCCATCCATTCCTCAGCCCTTCCACTCCCCCGGCCGCAGAGCCGCTGTCCCCCCGCAGTCCCTTACCCGCGCTCTCCGCCACAGAGTGTCCCCGGAGCTCCCTGGGGCCATGGCAGGAGTGATGCTGCACCCTGGGGCATTCACGAGTCCCCCTTCCCTTTCCCCCCACTCCCTGCCCCCAGGAAGGGCGACCTGCTCCGCTGAAGGGCAGGGCCCTAGCCCTGTTCCCTCACTCTCCCCACAACCCCTAAAGAAAAGGCACTGCTAGAGTTTTCTTATCCTGCTCTTCCTTTCTCCTGCCTTTTTTTTTTTTCCCATTCCCACACAACAGGAGGAAAAAACGATTCTGGGGTAGGGAAAAAAAAAGGGGGGTAAACAAGAGGAAAGCATAGAATACAATGATCATTGACTGTATGACAAACAAATCATACACTGGATTAGTTCTTAAAAAGCAGTCCTTCAAGCTTGCTCCTGAACCCTAAAGGATTTCTTGGATGTTTATTTAGGATCAAGAGTAATACTGATCATTAAAAATAAAAGAAAAAACAGCTCAAAGCACATTGTGTAAAGAGGAGACCTATGAATCAAGTGAGTCTAATAAACAAGCTCACCAAAGCTGGCTATCAACTCTTTATCCTTGCCCTGAACTCCCTCTGCATTATATAATGTTGATAAACTGCTGCAAATACGTTTGGGGAAAAGATACTGCAGTGATGAAAACATACTTTTTATTAGAGCACATTAATATCCTTACCTGACAAGTAGTTGCTTCAGAGATTCCTTGCACATTTNCGATCTTTACCTTTTGCGCCTCCCCTCCGAGGAGGGGGCTGCGGATGGCGCGGCGGCGGCGGCGCTGCCCCCGGTGCGCGGGGAGCTGTGGGGCAGGAGCACTTCCATCCCTCAGCCTTTATTTCCTCATTCTTCTACCCCTTCTCCATCCATCCATCCATCCATCCATCCATCCATCCATCCATCCATCCATCCATCCATCCATCCATCCATCCATCCATCCATCCATCCATCCATCCAT
>VWZN01008002.1:25698-44011 GCA_013396955.1 Regulus satrapa
ATGCGGCACGGGTACGGCGTGCGGCAGAGCGTGCCCTACGGCATGGCCTCGGTGGTGCGCTCGCCGCTTCGCACCTCGCTCTCGTCGCTGCGCAGCGAGCACAGCAACGGCGCCCTGCCGCAGCAGGAGCCGCCCGGCCCCGCCGAGAGCCTGCCCCTGTCGCCCACCATCACCCGCGGCGGCTTCGCGCTCAGCCTCTACGCCGACGCGGGGGCCGGCAAGCCCAAGAAAGGGGGGCTCTTCCGCAGGGGCTCCCTGCTGGGCAAGCTGAAGAAGTCCGAGTCCAAGTCGTCCTTGGCCAGCCAGAAGAGCCGCGTCAGCTTCCTCAAGAGCGAGAGCGGGATCAGCTCGGCCGCCAGCGATGCCACGTCCACCGTCAGCCTGGGCGAGGGCGCCGAGGGCGAGGAGTACACCCCCTTCGAGTCGGACATCGACGCCACCACCACGGAGACCTATATGGGCGAGTGGAAGAACGACAAACGCGCCGGCTTCGGCGTCAGCGAGCGCTCCAGCGGGCTCAAGTACGAGGGCGAGTGGCTGGACAACCTGCGGCATGGCTACGGCTGCACCACGCTGCCCGACGGCAAGAAGGAGGAGGGCAAGTACCGCCACAACGTCCTGGTCAAGGGCATGAAGAAGCGGGTGATACCCCTGAAGAGCGCCAAGATCCGGCAGAAGGTGGACAGGAGCGTGGAGGGCGCTCAGAGGGCCGCGGCCATCGCCCGGCAGAAGTCGGAGATCGCGGCATCCAGGTGGGTGCTCGGAGCTCTGGCACGCAGGTCGCCGTGGCGGTGGTCCCCGCGCCGTGTGTTCAGGAGCTGTCCTCCTTTTTGTCATCCCCCTCTCCTGTCCCCCTGCAGCCCTGCTGGTGCAGAGGGGAGGTGCTGGACAGCAGGAATTGTTACCAGATGGAGAGCATCCTGATGCTGTGCCAGGCTGTCAGAGCGTCTGGGCATTGATAGGGAGGAGCAAGGAGAAGCAGAGGGAGCAGGAGAAACAGAAGGTTTGGTGGTGATAAATCCAACAGGCTCACGAGCAGCCAGACCTATCCCAGACAAACGGGCTGCTGCGGAACACGGTTTGGCCCAGGAGCCCACAGTATGGCTCTGGGGGAAGTTTGTGGGATGCATTAGGGCTTTCAAATTTAGCAGCTGAGTGTAATTGCTCCACTGTCCCTCCTGGGATGGAGGAAAGAGGAAATAAGAGTGGCTTCAGGGTCTGCCTGGAAAGGGCAGGGGAAATTCTCCTCCTCCAGCTCACATCCCTGCCTGTGTCCGAGCTGCGTTGGCAGCACGCTCCTCCTGCAGCATTCCTGCCAGTCTCAGAGCTGACCTGGCAGAGAACAGAGATCTGGGAGCCTTTGCTCCTCTCCTCTTCCTTGGGGAAATGTGCTCGTAACAGTCCTTGAGGTTTCACCTGACCTCACCAAGAAAACCTCACCCTGCACAGGCTTTGCTCAGCTGCTGGGCAGTGGCTGTGACCCTGGGGCTGTCCTGTCTCACTCCTTTTAATTCCTGTTTAATTATCACTTACTTCATTATCAATCAGAAGAGCGAAATAAGCAAGGAGGACTCCTATTCCCAAACCCCATTCCACTCCTTGGAGAAGTCCCCACTTTACTCTCCTTGGGGCAATTTCTTCTCCAAACTTTTGTGGGGAGCATGATTGGTTTTTTGGTTTTTTTTTAAACAAAACATAGTTGCTTCAGGGACTGGTGGAGAAAACCCAGCAGGACTGCGAGTGAAGCTCCATGCAGGGCCAGCTAGGATAAAAATAACAGGCTGGGGTGGCGTGGGGCCCTGGATCCTTCTGGCAGGGCAGGCTCAGCCCGACACCAGTTTTGCCGTGCCCGGGAAAAGCGTGTGGCCACGGCGTGAATAAGGAGGCTTGGGCTGCAAACACTGCTCCCCGAGAGCTTGGCTGGTTTACACAAACCTCTTTTTATTATACACTATTTACACTTTGGATCAAAAGAGGCTGTGCAGTGTTTTCAATCGGGGCTGGAATGTGCCCGCTGCCCTGGCGGGGGACTGCATCCCTCCCCAGTGCGGCCAGGGAATAATTTCCTATTAAGGAAACTTTGGAGCTGGAGGAAATAAGACGTGGAAGCTGGTTTCCTCCAGGGAGCCCTCAGCCAGCAGACCCTGCAGTGGTGTGGCTGCTGGGCAGGGAAGGGATTGTTATGCTTGCTGGCAGTGTGAAACCCCAGTCCTGTTCCTGTAGCACAGCTTCCAGCTCAGCTGGACCTGCTGGGAGAGAGGAATTCAGGCTGCCTGTCCTGTAAACTATAACTCAGTGTTTCCATCAGGTTTTATTCCCAGTGTATGTTGCTCAGGGCAGAGCTGCTCTCTCTACCTGATGCCTTTTGTAAATCTGACTCATGCTCTGCTCCCTCCTCCTTTCACCTCAGATTTGGGCTAGAGTAAATCTACAAATTTTTTCCTGGAGAAGGCCCTTAGTTTAAACTCCAGCTCTGCCACCAGCTTTTGCTTTGGCCTTGAACCTTGCCTCAGTTTCTACACCCAGGGCAGAGTAATTGCAGACAGATTGTGAAAATGGATTATTACAGTTTATAGAAGGGCTGCACTATCACTAGCATTTCCTGAGCTCATAACTGTGAGGTGAAGCTTTCTAGATGGAAGGCTTACGTTTCTCCTCAGATGGCAGTGTGTACCTTACCCAAAAAAATGATGTGCTTTTAGCACCCATCCTTTCCTGGGGGAAGGTATGACATTTCTGTATTTAAGATTATTACTAGCCTCTAATTATCAGGACACAGCAGGCAGGCTGTGCAAATTCCCAGCTACCTCTGCACACCTGTGCTGTTGTACACAGATGTTTGAATTTCATTTGCTTGTGGCACTCAGGGAAGCCCCTTGCAGAACTAAACTGCTGCATCATCCAGCCTCCTGCTGTCTGGGGGTGAAATACCAGGAGAAGGCCAGATTTCTCCCTTTTGCACCATAAAAGGCTCTTTAGGGATAGAAATTCCGAGGAAAACAAGCCCAAGCACTGGAAGCTCCCTGGGCCAGTTGTGCCGCAGGAATGCCAGGCACGTGCCGAGCTCTGGGGTGCGTGGCCGGGGCTGTCAGCAGCCCTGAGGGGTGCCCGGCTCTGAGAGAGAGCAGCGACAGCCAGGGACCATGGTCAGTGCACACCCAACCTCCCCCGTCCCGTGCTCTGCTCCGAGGGTGTCTGCAGCACCAGGCTGCTCCACAGCTCCCGTCCCGCCTGCTGTTCCGCTTTGGGGCCCTGGGCAGAGCCAGCTACTGCCTGTCCTACTGCCTCTGCTGCCCCAGCAGCGCTGCCCTGGCCTCCTCAGCTCCCTCCTGAATCCTCCTGGGTTGGCAATCCAGCTGCTTTCCCAACTGTGCAAGAAGCTGAGAACATAATCTTACTCTCAGCTGAGAGAACATTTCTGTTTTTCATTATTTCAGTGGAAATCATTAGGCATGGGGCCATGCTGTCCTGAGCAGCCCATCCAGGCCAGCCAGCTTCACCCCCTGCAAAACCTATTGGATACTGCTCAGATGTTGGGTAAAAACCTTGGGCACATCTCTCAGCAGCTCTGGGGATCAACTAGAGGGAGGAAGCTGATGGAAGCTGGAGCGTGAATCCTCACCCAGGCTGCTCTCATTTGCGAGTAAGGTCATCTTGGAATGCAGCCTCTGTGGCAGCTGGCAGACATGGCTTTCCTCCTGCCCAGGGGTAGCCACAGATGGAGTGGGGTTAACACACTTAACACACACCATGTGGTGTTCATTAGCCCTACCCTGTGCTGCTGGTGCTCCAGGGCTTGTCCTGCTGTGATCCCAAGGGACTCCTGCCAGAGCTGGGACACGGCTGTTCCTGCACTGCCAGGTGGGAGCACCTGCTGCATCCATCCAACCTCCCCTTTCCTGCCCTCCTTCCTCACTGGGGTCTGCTTTGGAAAATTTGGGGTGGATGGGAAGCACAGGGAGATCCTGGGATCACAGCTGGGGCTTCACCGCCCGGGAGATGAAGCAGACAAACCGTCTGGAAGGCTGTGAGGAGGGCACAGCCACCACTAGGCCATGAGTGAGCTGGTCCAAAGCCATGCTGAGGTGTGAAGCAGCTGCCCTGCAGCTTTCTGGGCACATGGACTGGTACAGAATAGGGTGCTTCATACCCTGGATGCTTGGTGCTCCTCGTGCCTGGGTAGCAGCATGTGCTTGCCTGTCAAATGGGGAGGATGGTCCCACAGAATACAGGGAGAAGAAGCATGAAAATGGTCAGCTTTCATCTCTACAGAACAGATGAAGATAAAGTAAGAGGAAGGGCAGGACTGTTTGCAGGGGGAACCTTTGATTTTTTGAAACCTGTGTTCTCAGTAGCTGGGCAGCCTTTACAGGAGTTTTCCTTCTCTCTGGTGCTTTTTAAGGACAAAATGCATATAAATACTGCAAATCCCACCTCTGTCCCATTGCAGCAGTGTCTGACATGGTCTGCTTCTGCACATGGTTGTGCTTCCCAGTGACTTGGACCAAAATCAATGGAGGGACTTGGCCATGTGTTCTGCAAGGCACGGGTTTGGCCAAGCTCTGAGATCCTTTGAAGGGTGCACATCCTGGCAGGAACACCTCAGATACATCTGCTGGATGTCACAGGATCAATAGGAAAGCAAGATATTTTGAGGCTATAATGGCTGCTGTGCTTCATCAGTTTGCCCTCGTGTGCCTGGCCTGTAACCCCTTGTGTGTTTATACCTGGAGAGTATGAGTGAATACATTTTGGATTTATTTTTTGTTTTCGTGTAGTATCAGTAGATAAATGTAGGAATTTCTAGATTATGTTCTGAAGCATGGGGCATCAATTCCTGATGCAGTGGGGTTTGCTCATTAGCGTGAGCCTGGGCTTTGTGGAAGCACAGCAGAGCTCCAGTGCCAGGGGTTGCGTTGATGTGGCTTCCCTGCCACCGACACACGGGCACGGCTCGCACTGTGACCTGCTGCCTGCTTTTGAAGCCTAAGTTGGTTTTCTATCCATACCCATGACTTTGGGGCACATCTTAGCTCTCCCTTCAAATAACAAGAGCACTTGACAGCTCCTGTATCACTTTCCAAGCCTCTTTCTGGCTGGCTGCGAGCCCAGCAGCGTCGCCGCTGTCTCCCTGTGCTCAGCATTTCCAGGCTGCGTGGCCGGGCAGCAGCGAGCGTCTCCTTGGGGAACGCGGCTGTGTGGTGCAAATGACGTCCCAAAATCGTTGGAGTCAGCAGAGGCTCCTGACTAAATAAGGGCAGGCAGAGCAGGGCTTTATCAGCGTGGCCTGAGCGTGACAGCTGAGAGCTGGGGCTGGGCAGCCCACGCTGCTCCCACTCGCAAGGGGCTTTATTTGGCACAGCTCTGCCCTTGTTCCCTCTCGGGCCTTTAGGCTGCTGCTGGGGAAAGTGGGCAACCAAAGGGATGGCTTCCAGAGGCACCTCTTTGGTGAGGCATGGTTTGTGTCCACTGCAGCGCTGGGCTGCTGGCCACGGTGGCCTTGGTGCTCCTGGGGCTGACAGCACAGCTCAGCTTCCCCTGAGGCCAGGGATTTTAGGTCTGTTGAATCAGGCTTGGGGTTTGCTCTAAAAAAAGCAAAATAATTTTTTAAAAAATGTGCTTTTAGCCAGAGGCCCAGGCATTAGACACCTCAGGAGTTCAGCACATTCCCAGACCTTTAAGTCTAACACTGGAGGAGAGCAGGATGCTCCTGGCCACCCTGTGAGAGTGGGCAGCAGCAGCAGTGCCTCAGGACAGCCCTGCCAGGACAGGAGGGAGCCACTGATCCTCCTGTGCTCTCCCAGCCTCACCATCTCTCTGCTCCAGGACTCCACACCTCTGAGTGTGATGGATGGGTGTGCAATTAGGAGGCAGCAGCAGGCAGGAGGAGGGCAGAGCTTTTCCCAGCCCCGGGTGGGTTATTGGCTGCTGTTTGCCAGGGAGGGACACAACAGTTGGGAGCAGCATTTCTGCAGCTGTCTGATCAGACACCAGAGATCACAAATGTCACAGCCTGAGCTCTCATGGGGCTTAAATGGCAAGTGCATGGAGGTGCAGGGGGGGCAAGGACTACCCCTCACCTCCCCGTGAGGTGCAGTGGAAGGGTCACTCCTAGCAAGGTACCACCACACCTGGAAGCAGTGGAGTGGCCTGAGATGAGCACAGCTCCTTGATGGCTGGGTATTCTGGCCACTCCAGGAATTCTGGCTGCCTCTCAGCCCCAGTGATGGAATCTGCATCTTGGTCCTTCCATGGGCAGGGTTCAGAGTCAGTGTGCACATGGACAGGGAGAAACAAGGGCAGCCACATGGCTCCCTGCTATTGCTGAGTGCCAGGACACAGCAGTGAGGGGACTGCTGTCCCACTAAAGATGTTTCTCACAGAGCTCGGTGCGTTTATAAAGAGGATAATCCTGTTTCATCACCCTTGGTTAATAGATACCCAGTTGCTGCATCCATTTCTGCACTAGCCGAAGCCCAGGGCTGGGGCTCTCCCACTTTCTGCGTGGCACAGCAGTGTCCAGCTCTGCAGAAATATTGCTGTTTTCAAACCTCTGCCTAATCCTCATTTCCCCCATCCACAGGAGCCATGCAGGCTGTAGGGTTTGGGTGAGCTGTTCTCTGTTCCTGATACATGTGGCCATGGAGACAGCCTGCCCCAGTGCTGGGGTCCAGAGCCAGATCAGACACCCACCCCAGCAGTGGGACACCCACAGTGTGTCCCTCCATGGAGTGTGTGAGGCTTTGTGGGGCTTCAGTGTCACTGGGTGAGGGATGGTGTGATGCCTTCACCCCCTTCTTCCAGCCCTCTCCCAGAACAGCCTCAGGCTGGCTGCAGTTCCAGCGCTGACACATTTTTGGCCCACTGTGCTCCTTACACGGGATGTGCTCTGACTCTGGAGGAGGGTGCACGGCTTTATCTGTTTTCCACCCACCTCACATGAATTTCCTCAGGCACTTTCATGCCTTATTAGGGTAAGAGGGAACATGCACTTCCAGTAGCTCCAAGGAGAAGGCATCTGCTGGACAGCACACAGCTTTCTCCGGGGCTTCCTGGGTTATCAGGGCTGAGGCCAGCGAGGCTCTGTCTTGCAGGGACCCCCTCAGGAGCAGCAGGGATGAGCTGGCAGGATGTCAGCCCTGGGGAAGGGTACAGTTCAGATAGCCAGCCAGGCAGGGAAGGTGGAACTGATGGGCTGTTCATTCCGACCTTGTGGGAAATCCTTATCTCAGCAACTTATAAACACAGAAAGGGAAAAATGAAGTGTGACTTTAATCTGCAAAAATGGCTGTGGAAAATGATAGCATCTCGTTCAATTGATCTGCTGCTGCGTGGAACAAGAGGGCTCTGACTGCCATCCAAATGCTTGCAATCAGCCAGCAGGGAGCTGGGCTTTGAAATCATTGAATTCAATCATGCTTTGCTCAGAGGTTATCACTATTTCAGTGGAATGTGAAATAGCCTTATCTTGAAAAATAAATAATATTTAAGTAAAACATCCAATTTAAATAGAAAGCCTTCGATACAGAAACTTTCCCTTCTCTGGGAGGAGGGGCATTTTTTTCAGCTTATCCTGGTGCTGAGCCAGAGCCCTTTGGCTTTTTCAGCCAAGTTTTTTCATTTTTCTCCTGCAAAGCCTGATGACTCTTCAGTGAGGGCTGGCAGGGACCTGGGACCCATCTGCCTGGGTGTTCTCAGCAGCCTTGGGTACAGGTGCATGGGAGCTGCAGGCACTGAATCCTGGGACGTGGGCTGGGGATCCTCTCAGCTCCCAGCTCCATCTCTTCTTTTTCCTGGAGTTCAGATCTGTGAACATCAACTCCAGGGACCTAAAGTGCTGGGAGAAAAAGGCTCCTACTTTAAACTGTGATGAGTAATTGAAGTTTGGAGCAAATGGAGTATTTTAAGCCTTTATGCCTAAATATGCCTTTATTTCCTAAATTTTTTTTTTTTTTTGACTGGAAAAAATCCCCCACAAAACAGATACAGCAGTTCCTCACTCTTTTGGTTTGGATTGCTGAAATCTGAAAACATTTGATTTAGAAGTTGCTAAAACTTTTGGTTGAAAAAACCAAAAAACAATCTTAGAGTGAAAACAGACTTTCTGATCCATTTTAGTGCTAGTGGATCAGGTAAAACACACTCCTCTTGTGGATGCTGTCTGTTTGGCAGAGGTGGGGCTGGGCAGGAGCTCCAGGGTCAGGCTGGCTCCCTCAAAACAAATGTCTGCTGCATCCTTGGTCTTTCTTGGAAGTGGGAATTCCAAGGGCAGGGCAGGGAGCAGCCCCTGCTCACTCAGTACAGGTACAGGCAGGGAGGCAGGAGCACACAGAGGATGGAAAGGCTGAAGGGCTCTGATTGCACATGTGCTGTAAAAATGCTTTGATGCACTTGGTCAGTGGGATAACCCAGCTCCTTTCATCTTGCAGCAGTACCTAATAAAATCAGGGTCCCCAGGGCATTTGCTGAGCCCCTTTGGCAATGCTGTCCTGGAAGGTGGGATAAATTATTGGCATTTGGGCATATCCCCAAGGCTGTGCTGCTCTGAGGACTTGCTCCTGCTCCTCAGGGCTCCATTCAGTCTGTGCCCAGAGCAGCAGAGTGGTCTTGAAAACCAGGGGGAGAAGGAGAGGGTCCAGCTGGCAGCTGCAAATCCCCCTTTTCTCAGAAATATCTCTCTGGATGCTCTGACAAGCTGCCTCCAGCCTGGCCGTGCTGGCAGGACAGGCTCCAGCAGGGCCAGGAGCTGCCTGTCCTGCCCGTGGTGCAGTGTCCCTGGGCCGTGGTGACACCCTGCTGCCAGCAGCCCTTCGAGCAGGCTCTGGCTTGCCCCACTCCTTTTGGAGCCGGCTCTGGGCAGCTGCTGGCTGCATCCTGGGGCTGTGGGGGAAACGGAGAGCAGCTGTGGGTTGTGCCAGCCCCACGGGCTCCTCACAGCCCCTGGGCTGGCATAGCCAGGCCCCGGTGGCCGCTGGCCACCCTGGTCCCACTGGGCTCCTGGAGCACTCAGGTGGCAGAGGCTGATGGAGCAGATCCTGCTGTCCATGGGGCTGGGGCGAGTGGGTTGTCATCTTTTTGAAGACAGCTGCAGATCTGTCTGCCGAAAGATTAATATAACTTTAACTGTTCCAAGGGGAAGTATCCCTCAGTGAAAGATGCAAGAGGCTCGGAGCTATTTAGAGCTAAGGATAACATTTCGGTATTTTAAAAATTCACCAAGTAATCATAAAGGCTGAGCTTGTTAGGTGGCAGGGAGTTCTGCCAGGCCTGTGCTCCTAATGCACTGCACAGAAAAGGATGCTTTTCTCTGGGCTGAATGGCCTGGTCATGCTCTTTCTGTGGAAGGAAGGAGAAAAGGTCTGATTTATCCAGCCAAGTAGCCTGGATATGTGCAAAGTGCTACCACTTCTGTGTAAGTGCTGGTACTGAGAGGGAAAAGCCTGGGGCATCTCATGAGCTGCTCTGCAAGGTCAGGATGGTTTCTCTTTTTGGCTTTCTGCTTCAGTAGTATGGAGGTGTTTCTTTTAGGATGCAAATTGTGTTGATTTATGCTTATTTCACAGTCTAGATCACACCTTGCAGGTGCAGAGCCCACATGGTAAAGCAGCAAAGGCTCATGCACCCCAGGGGTGTCAGACTGGAATGGGTACAGGCATGTAAGTGATGGAGCAAAAAGAGCAAAAGGAACATGAATGGTACAGCTGTCTATCGGGGCAGGACCCCCATGGGATGGGACAGATGGGTTTGGCTGAGGAGAGGGAAAGTGGCATGAGAGGTGGACTGAAGAGGGACATGCAGCCCCCTCGGCTGGTTACGGGCAAATGAGGGTAGCAGAGTTTTGCTGGTATCTGCAGGCATATGGAGGCAGAGAGACACAAAGGAGATGGAGTGGAGCTGAGCAGGAAAAAAGGGATGCTCCAGCTAGAGAGGTGACACAAGTATGAAGATGGTGTGTCAAATGGAGAAGCTAGAAAGTTCTGTCCTAGTCAGAACTTTCATGTAGAATGACAGAATTCTGGAAGGGACCTTTAAATGTCTTCCAGTCCCAGCCCCAGCCCAGGTGAGGGCTGGTCAGGTCTGTGTCTGCTTGGCCTTCATGAGCACAGAAGGGACCATGCTGCCACTAACAAAAACACTTCTTCAGCTTTCCCTTGATCCCTTCTGACTGCTGCATTCCTGCCAAGACAAACAATTATTTTAAGTTTCTTCAGAAGGACAGAATGATTCCTGCTGGATGCTGGAGCAGGGATTTGGCTGGAAAAGCCAATTTCCAGGAGAGGGGAGTTCAGCAGAAGACTGTCTTCCTAGAACTGACTCATTAATTACTTTTTCTTAATGGTCTTCTAGACAGCTCCTAATATCAAGAATATCAAGAATCATAGAATGGGTTGGGTTGGAGGGGTGTTCAGTTGGTCCTTGCTCAGGGTTTGCTGAATAAACGGGAGAAGGAAGACCCTGGAGAAGGAAGGACGGTGCTGGACAGGTCTGACATTCCCCCAATAAGCAAGTGTGAGGGTAGAGAGCTGAACTCTTCCCCTATTTCTAGCTGCAAGGTCATTGCTGCATCGTCAGGCACCGCAGCCCTGTCTGGTATTTGCAGTATTCCTTGCTAATTCCAATTTCATTTGCAGTCTAATCCAATGTGGATGTGCAAAACCGCACAAACTGTCCAAAGAGACGGGCAGGCTGCCTCAGGCCGGGCCTCACCTGTTCGCGCGGCGCTCGGCTGCAGCTCGTGTGTCCACGGGGCATTTTAGCAGCCCTTGGAGGAATGATTCAGCCAGTGGTTCTGGGAGATGGCCAGGAAGGACAGGAGTGGTGCTTTGTCCTGCACTAGTAGAAAAAACGATTAGAGCATTAGAGCCCTGCCAGAGGAGCAAATAAAGCAGCGGATGCATTGAACCCTGCTGTCCTGCTGGGGTGTGAAGCCCGGCAGCTGCTGTGATCCAGCCAGGAGGCAGAGGCAGCAGGGCTGGGACAGGGGCTGCAGACATTGCCCACATGCCTCTCCTCAGCTCGGCTCTGAGCTGCTGCTCCTCCTCGCAGAGAATTCACTGGAGCTAATTTTAGCAGCACTGCCCAGGGAGATGGCTCAGGGTGCAGTTGGGAAGTGCTCATCCTGGCAGCGCTGCCTTCTGGGACGGGCAGCACCCGTGTGGGTTTGTAAAGGTTCCTCTTTGTGTTTATTTCCTCCAGCTGGCTCCGTGGCTCATTTTCCAGTGCTGCCTTGATAAGGGTCTTTTGGATTCTGCTGCTGGCTGCTCTAAAGCTCCTGGGCCTGTGTTTCAGTTCCCCGCTGAGCTCCTCTATCTCCAGACTTTCTCCTCCGCTGGTTTTTGCAGGGGCTGTTTACTGCAGAGTTACTGGGAGCTGACAAGACAACAGCAGTAAAATAAAAAAGTGTGGCCCTGGTTAAAGTGTGCCTGAATAGCATCAAATTTATCAAGGCTGGCATTTCCTTTTTGCAAAAGCTCATTCTGCTTATGGAGAAGATCTTAACCTTGGAAGAAATTTTTCCTCTTGCACATTTCTCTTCTGAGGTTTGAAAATTACCTTCCTGACACCCTCAAATCTCCCTGGGCTTTTTCTTTCCTTCTCTCCTGCTCCTGGCAGACCCCAGGCCATGGGACGGGAGAGGTTGTTGTTCTGCATGCAGTGGGCTCTCCCAGGGTGGCTGGCATTTGTCTCTTGCTTTGCTGCCAGGGCCAGGTTTTCCTCTGTGCTGAGCTCCCAGACTCTGTCAGCCACATGGATAAATAATAAATTCAGGGATACCCGAGGCCAGTTAGATGTTGTTGTTATGGCTGGACCCTTTCCTCTAGGCTGGGCTTTGTCACAGTGCTACTAAACCCTGAGCATGGATTTTTTGGAGGGCTCCAAGCAGGACTGCATCCCTTGATGCACTGGGGATGTGTGGCTCAACCAGGGAAGATGAACTTAAGACACCATGCCATGTCTCTGAAAGCCAAACATTTATCACCTGGCTGCTGCCAGATAAATGATCTCAGCAATGGAGCCAGCATCCCTGCTGGCTGGGAGAGCAGTGCTCTCCTGGGATGCCAGCAGGGCCGACGCGTGGTCTGCTGGAGGTGCCAGATATGAAAGTGCAGCTCTGTTGACCATAGTCCCCTCAAATCAAACACCTCTGGATGACTTTGCAAGCAGGGGG
Organism: Regulus satrapa; assembly: GCA_013396955.1. Classification (NCBI taxonomy): domain Eukaryota; kingdom Metazoa; phylum Chordata; class Aves; order Passeriformes; family Regulidae; genus Regulus; species Regulus satrapa. The sequence continues at coordinate 37,868 of VWZN01008002.1, forward strand.
ACAATAGCAGAGGTCAACCCTGTCCCACAGGGTGAGAGCTGCCATGGGGCAGTACAGGATGCCAGAGTTGTGCTGCTCAGCTTCTTGTCACCGCTCCGTGTGTGCAGCTCGGGAGCTGCCCCAGAGTGTCCCTGCCCCTCACACCCCTCATTTAGAGCCCTGCTGCCCTTGGGCCAGGGTGTCTCACAAGGGTGGCTCAGCTCCCCACCACCCACAGCATCCTCACTGCAGCCTCTGCAACCCATGCTGGATCTTCTTGGTCTTGGCATCTCTCCATTTCAGGAATTGCAGTCAGCAGCTTCTCTGGAGGAAAGCAAAACTCCAGCATAAGAAAAGCGTAACTGGGAGCTACCTCAGCCTCCAACATCCCCAGGCTGTTCTCTTGTGTTGTCTCCAGGTGCTGGGAGAGAGCTGAGCATGCAGGAGCCATCTGCACCCACTTGGTGACATGTCCAGCTCTGTCTTTACTAGTGAGAGCAGACCCCACCTCTCGTGCACTCCCAGACTACTTCTCTGGGAGCTACTTTGAGGAAAGCACTTGCCAGGAGCTGCCTGCTGCTCCCCCAGCTGGCTGATTGTCTGGCTGGGAATTGGTCAGGATAGCATCTGCCTGGCTCAGAGAGCAACTGAAAGGGAGAATTTAATCTCTTGATGGTGAATCTCATCCTCCAGGACAGCAAGGCAAAGGCAGGGCCTGGAGCACGTCCTACCAGGATGAGGAGCTGGATCCTCCCTTCAAGCCTCTTACCTGGGGCTGGCGCCAGGCAGGCTGTGTGCCCCAGGCACAGCACAGCCAGCCCACTCTGATCCCCCAGGCATGGAGAGCACAGACACATCCCCCTTGGCTCCTGCCAGATTATAGTGGAATTAATCACACTGATTAGATGCTACCAAAAAAGGAGGTGCTTTCTCTGTTCAGAACTGGCTCAGACCCCTTGCTTGCAACAGCAGACTAAAAATGCTGTTTTCTGCCTCATCTCTGTGTCTCTGAGTTTTTCAGGAGCTGTAATAGTGTTGGATAAAAAGATCAAGAATGACTGCAATCCCAGGCAGCTCAACCTGCAGAGAAAGCAGGGAGATAACATGTGAGTGTGGGCAGGGAGGTGAATCATGGCTCCAGCAGAGTGGGATGTCATCCCAGGGAGGGACAGGCTGAGCCACAGCAGCTCTGCACCCTCTTCTCTATCACAGGGCCCTGAACAGGGTTTTTGGCCCCTTGTCAAGTCACACTGTTGCCTGTATCAGTTGGAATTGATGCCTTACTTTTAGTTCTTTGCCTGCAGCTACTCAGAATGGCATATGTATGTGTGTATCTTCTCCCTTTAAGGGTCTCAGAACAGCATTTATATTGTCTTTTCATTGCACCTGTTGAGTATTCAGACTTCAGCTTGTCTTGTCTGCCTATTGCATCTCATTTTAATGGGAAGGAATCAATCTTCATTTCATGACTAACAGTCCAAAAATTCCTCTGGAGTGTTTTCACTGCAGGAATGAGAATTGCATCTTTCCTCCTTTTTTGTCCTAAAACATGACCACATACCAACCTGCATCTGAAAAGGGCTCATCAGGCACCCTAAGACCACATTAAATGTTGTCATTTAGGGTGAATTGGTGTTTGAGGCGTGCTAACTGCTTATCACGCAAAAATCTGTGCATTTGTACATGAAACAGGAAATATGGGGAGCCCTGGAAAATATGACAACGAGAGCATGGGGAAGGCAGCTCTCAGTAAGACCCGAGTGCAACAAAGCAGCTGAATACACTGTGCTTCACCCGCCCTTATTTTTAAGGTGCAAGGTTGCTGTTTGAAGTCAGCTCCTTCCCTGACTGTGAGCAGCTGGGCTGAAAAGCCAGCCCTGCCCTGCTTTTAGCAAGAAGATCACAGGGCCCCGAGCCTGAGGCATGTGAGGAATATGACAGCCGGCCAGTAAAATAACTCCCATAGCCTGTAGCACTGTGGAGCAAGGAGGAGATGTGCTGGAAGGAGCAGAGAGGACTCAGCCAAGCTGAGAAGGAGACAGTAGCTCTGGGGAGATCGGCCCATCAGACTACAGCAAATAAAGGAGCCCCTGGACAAGGCATGTTGTTTTCAGGAGAGCTACAAGAGAGAAATTTTGGGGAAAACCCATCTTGTGTGCTGAGCAGGGGCACACTGCCTGTGGCGAGGTGCAGCAGCTCAGGGCTGGTGACACACACACAGGAGCGATGCCTGTGTGATGCCTTGGTCATTGCTCTGAGCAGCACAGCACTGAGCCCATTCTGCTGCCTCACTGCAACATGGGAACATGCTCACACTCACAATTACACCTGCCCTGTTCCCCATGTGCAGCCTTTCCACCTTACCCTTGAGCATCTGGGCCCCTTCCATGCTGAAAATCTGCTCTTCTCTCCCTGAGTGTAGGGTTTTGGGTGATGTGGGCAAATGCTGAGTGCTGTTACGCCAGATTGGGCTGATGCAGTTTTGGAGCCAGCCAGGATTTGCTGTGTGAGCTGGAGTGACCTTGGCTCAGAGGTGCTCACTGTTCTCCCCTCTTCTCTCTGCAGGACGGCTCACGCCAAAGCCAAGGCTGAAGGGTCTGAGCAGGCAGCTCAGGCAGCCAACAACGAATCAGGCATAGCCAGAATGATGGCCAGGGAGCTCTCCCCAGACTTCTACCAGCCAGGTAGGAACAGAGGCATCTTCCAAGAGGGGTCTTGCACTTTCCATGGGGAATCCATTCAAGTGCTTCACCCACACAATGACTCTACAAGTTGCCCTCCTGTCTATGCTGAAACCTCTTTTGCTCAGTTGCAGCCAGCCCCTTGCCCTGGCTGATCTGCTGTCCTCCTTACTCCCCTGTTTTACTCACTGTGTTACCACGGCCTGGAGGAAAGCCCCAGTTTCTCAGCTTCTCGTGTTTTTCCACACACCAAAGCCCTCAGAACACCAGGGAGGACAGGCAGCATGCCTGGGGCTATCTGCAGCTCTCCTGGAGAGAGAGAGCTACGTCTCTCCTACATCCCTTGGGGCTTTTTCTTGGAACACTGTTGCACACTGACTCACAAACCCATATCCTGTGGGGCCTCAGAACAATCAGACTCTGCTAATTAGGGGCTGCAATATCCTATAAGAAAGCAGCTAATACAAAGTACTATTTTCCTGATTCTCTCTTCATTTGTTAGCATTGCTGCTAATTATTTGGCTGGGAAAACACTTGGGAGGTTCCTTCTTGAGACCAAGGACTGAGGTTAGTAGATGGGAAGTGTAATATTAGAGGCAGCGTTGTGAATGCCATTACTTTTCCCTGGACTGAGTTAGCTCTTCCTGAAAAACTTTCCTTTACAGAGAGGGAAGATAATAACAAAGCAGAAAATAAAATTCCAAGTACCTACATTTTAATCCTGCCTTTCTTATTATCTGAATTTATTGCCTGGATTGAGTGTCCCATGGTTACTGAGGCAAGATCACAAGGGACTATCTCACAGCAGTAAAACTGGGGGTAGAAGCCAAAGGTTGACTCGTGCTCAGCAAAGCCTGACGTCTGCCCCTGTTCTGATTTTGGTGTCTCTGCATCTCCTGTACCACACCGCAGCATGGGGCACACAGTGGGAAATGGGAACAGCCGGTGCCTGGTTGGGGAGAGACAGATTTTCCTGAATTCCGTTTACTCTCACCTTGCCCTGCACCTATGAGTGGGGGAAACCCCGTGCTGGAGGGCTGCCTCTTCCTCCCCAGCACCCAGCAAGGCCTGTTGGAGCTGGCTTTGAGCGAGGAAACACCAGAACACCCGGGCATGGGCATGAGCCAGCCCATGGCACTTCATTTAACAATGGCTAAATGTCGCTTGATCCTCACATAAGCCCCCCAGCTGCCAGTCACAGCTCTACATTCACCCTTTGCACACTGGGGTATTTATAGCACAGAGACAAAAGAAACAGGAATTCCTATGGGGAGGTTTTGGACATCTAGCTAGATTATTTTTTCCACCCATGGTGATTGAATGAGACAATTAAAACAGTCTCTCTAAAACCCTTGGGGCAGCCTGACCTCCACTCCTGGCTCCTCAGGTGCTGGATCCTCTTGCTGCTGTTATGTAGGGCCTCACTCAGGTCCTGGCCTCTGTCAGTGGCCTTCTAAGCTCCTGATGCATGGTATTCTTCTATGATTCTTTTAAACCTCTGAATTCCCAAAGTGCACAAGAATATATCTCTTCTCCCATGGTTGCACCAACCAGGAACGAACAGACAGTAGTCCAGCCCTGGATTTTTCTAGGACTGAGAGCTGCTGCCCACAGAGCCAGGAGAGCCCAGCAGTGTTCAGTAGTTGTATTTCTCTCTGCTATCCCTGCAGATTGACTGTGTTGTGTCTGGCACAGGCAATTCTGCCCAGCAAGCTCTATATCCCTAATAACTGTTGAGTCCTGAATTTCAGTTAGGGTATCATCCCTAGTAACTTAGAGAAGGATGTAAGCCAAAACCCTTGCTGAAATGTGCTGGGAGATGAAGGTGGGGAGGTGACTTCGTGCCCTCCAGGCAGTTGGGGGTTTTTGTGTTGTCAATTATTCAGGAAGAGAAGAAAGCAGCAGGAGAGAGCAAGGAGCCTGGAGCTGCAGGCAGCCTATTTTGAGGAGTCTGAACAACTGTTGAAATGGCTTCCAAATAACTCACTTGCAGCCAGAAATAAATGGCCCTGAATGGGTCACCTGCTGATTGACAGGAGTATGCAGGCAGAGCAGAGCAGCTGAAATCAGGGCCCTCCTTTTCCCCACTGCCCCTCTGAGTAGGAGGCATTGCCTGCATGGACAGGAGGTAGCAGTGTGCAAATCATACCACTGACTTAGGAGAGGGAAAGGAGCACCAAGCCAAATTTCCCAACCAGACTCAGCTCTTCATCGGCCCTTGAGATGGAGGAGATGAGGGGAGGGGCCTTAAGGTGGCCAGAGACAGTGTGGCTCCAGGATCTGTGTCATTCAGGAGCACAGAGTATGTGTGTACTCATCAGCACCACCTGGGCTCAGCAGAATGAGGCCAGAGCAGGTGCTTTGCTTTCAGAGAAGCTGCTCTGCGACCTCACACTGCCCAGGTGGAGCATGATGCTCTTCCTGTTCTTGCTGTGAGCATCATGGTGAAGTGTAGGGACCCTTCTCCCAGCATGTCTCAGTGTGGAGCACTGTGGAGGCTGTTACTCCAAAAGGTAGTCCCAGTTCTTCAGTGATGTACTTTGGTGGATATCTTCAGTGTCAGGCTCTGTCTGAATTCCCCAGGCTGGGCTGCAATTTGCAGTAGGGTTAATAAGAGGCAAAGATTTAATGACAGGTGAACAATTGAAGTGAGGTAATGTTGCTATGAGCTCACAAGTCAGTGTGTGAGATGAGGCCAAAATGAAATCTGAAGCCTTGAGTCACCTTTCGTGATGGTGCCAGGTAATTTTGCTGCTGTTGTGGAGCTCAGGGCAGACAAGAGGCCTGTATAACTTCGAAATCTGTTCCATATATAAGAAAAATGTTTTTCTTATCATGATGGATGGCACATAGGTAATTTGGGGACCCTGCCTTTCCCGATGACACTGGTCATCCTGTGTGTCCTGTGACTTGACCATGCTATTTGACACCAAGGAAGCCACACGGAAGAGTTTCCCAGCCATTAAATAAACCCAAAACCCAAAGTTAATTGGGAGCTGTACCCCCCTTAGCCCCATCATGGCCCATCTGTGTGACCACAAGAAGCTGGGCTGCAGAATTTCATTGTTTTCTGTAACCTTATCTGCAGCTCTTGCCTGCTCCTTCAGCTCTTCCCAACTGGGCAGCCCACAATAAGGCCTGGAGCCTTTGGGAGTTCCTGGAAGGAATTCCTCCTGGCAGCAGGGTCTGGTGGGGCAGTACCTCCTCTCCCAGACCCTCGTGTCATGATCCCCAAACCCATTGCTGCAGGGGGCACGGCTGCCAAAGCCACAGCTGGCGCTGGGGTACCCTGCCCTACTCCTCACAGCAGCCCTTCTCTCCGCAGGCCCCGAGTACCAGAAGCGGAAGCTGCTACAGGAGATCATCGAGAACGCGGAGCACGCGGTCAACATGGAGGAGGAAGCGCCGCGGCCCGAGGCCGCCCCGCCGCCCCCCACGCCACCCGAGAGCCCTCAGCTCCACGAGCAGGAGGAGCCGCGGCCCC
>VWZN01008002.1:44111-59055 GCA_013396955.1 Regulus satrapa
CCCTGGCCCGCCACAGGGCCGCGAGGAGAAGCCATCAGCTGCGGCAGAGGCCAAGCCGGAGCCGCCTCGCCCCAAGGAGCCGCAGCAGCGCCCCAGCCCTGAGCGCAGGGCCGTGGGCAGGGCCGAGCCCGCGGCCGACAGGAAGACTGAGGCCAGGGCACCGGGCCGGACGGAGCACAAGGCAGGGGCCAAGCGCGGCCCGGCCCAGGCGGCGGCAGTGGTGGCGGCACAGAAGGCGGAGGAGTGTGATGAGGTGACGTGGGGCATCCCTGGGAGCCTCCTGGGAGCCACCTCTGCCTTTCCTTTGCTGTTCCCCATGGGGTCTGGCAGGACCCAGAGGGATGCAGACCTCCCTGGGGCTGCAGTGGGTGCCGGGTGGTGCCTGGAGGCTCTTTTTGGGATCCTAGAGCCCGCTGGAGGAGAGTGTTGGTATCCCCTCTCCTGCCCCCTTCCCAGCCTGCCCTGCATGGATGCTTGGCCTGACATTCATAACCCTCCTCTTTTGACCTCCTTTTTTTACCTGGGCAGATACTCTTCCAGACACGTTGTATTTCAAAATCTGTGCAAAACCAGGCATGTGCCAATTAATTTAATCCACTTTTCTCACCTTCTTTTCCCACCCCATTACCAGCCAACTTGGATGTGAAAGTAGGGGGGAAAAACCAGGAAAAGCTCAAGTGTGTTTCTCTTTGACTTATTACATTTACTTTTTTTGCTGTAGGGGCACCTCATGAGCTGAACTGTGGTGTTGAATCACCACCAGCCAATTTCCCAGGTTTAAAATATAGTACCTGAAACTCAATTTTGCTCTTAGCAAATACAGCTGGAAATCCAGACATTTTATTAGACCTCTGAGTCCCATCTTGCAGCCCTTTGGATGTGAATGATTCTGATGTGACTTTAGAGAAGCACAGTTTGGAAATACTTTGGTCTGAAATTACAGCAATCTCACATGGGTTCATTTGTTGGGGTTTGGAAATAGATGATCTTCAAAGTCCCCTTCCAAAACAAAGCATTCTATGGTTCTATGATATTAAAAATGGCAAGTTTACAAACACAGGCAATGTGGATGCAGAAGGGAGTTGGGAGGAGCAGCCTGACGTGGGATGAACAGTTCATGTTCCTGTGGTCAGGGTCTTCTTTAACCTAATTTAGCTGCAAAAGAAGCCTGATTAACCTCCTTCAAATGAATTTGCAGGGAAGAAGTAGGAATAGGACAGGATAAACATTCCACTAGTTTGAAATTCAGGCTGGTTGTTAAGTGCCAGATTTCAGTGCATTGGGAGGGGGTGATTGTGGTATTTTTGAACAGCAGAATCAAGCTGGGCCTGTCTCCTCCCCTGGAGCTGTGAGGTGTAATACTCTGTGTTTTTCTTTCAGGGACCTAACACAATCGTGATCTGCATGGTCATCTTATTGAACATTGGTCTGGCCATCCTATTTGTACATTTTTTGACATGATGAGCCTCTTGAACAAGGTAAGGAACAGAGTGGGATTTCAGCCTCCATTTTTAGATGTCACTGGATGTTTTAAGGTTGACTCACTTCTCATAAAATGTCATAAAATTACTGCATGCAATTATTTCATAATTTCATAAATTTTCTCAAAACTAAGAACACCGACTGTGTTGGTGGGATTCAGTCCCACCATATAGTTTTGCCTTTCCAGTACCGTGGGCATGTTTCATGGAGTGAGAATTCCAGTGCAAGTGTGATGTTAAATTTGAAATCTGTTCACTGGAAATGCTTGAAGAAACACTTGCAATTTGCTGTTTCAACGTGGCTGCTCCCAGATAACTTGTGCATTACAGTGTTTCTTGGCACTCAGACCAGGAAGATGCAAGACTACCTAGAAAATATGAAATTGTGAAAACTGCAGCTCTAATTGCACCAGGACGAGTTCTGCAGCAATTGTTGCATAATTGTTTTACTAAAGATAAATATAAATCAAGATGTCTGCAGGACCAGAACTTGCTGAGGTTTTCCACTTGAATTGGGATAAGGGTTTACATTTGGATTTGGTGGCAATAACATCTTGTGAGGTTTCTTGTGCCTGTGGTACTCCTACAGACAGGAGAGTGTCCTGAGCTTCCATAAGACTTCTCCCTTGGGCTCAAATATTTCAAACCAAATCTGCCATCAAGGCTGAGCCTGACCCTTGAGCCTCTTGTGAACGTAACACAAGAAACTCTCTAAGCCCCTGTGAGGATATTGGGCTGCTTTCCCAGGACCTCCTGGGCGACAAAAATGCTCTGCTGGGCCCTGCTTTCTGTCATGGTATTAGTCTCACTCAGCCTGCACTGGTGAAAGCTTTGCAGACAGCTGTGGTAATGTGCTGGTCATGTGTTTTGCTCTCCCTTGACTTTCCCATTTATCTGTGTCCTGGACAGGCGTTGCTGCTGGTGGAGACCTCAGACCTTGGCGGGGATTAAAGCTCAGCCACCTGGAAACACCTAAGAGGAGGACTTGACATCCTAAGGTTGCACTGCAGACATCAACCTTAAACAAGAGTGTCTGAAAATCAGTTCAGTTTCCTGCTCCCAGGCTGTGGCTGGCCTCTGCAATCTACCAAGGAAAAGCCAGGGTTTCTGCACTGTGGTCTCCTCTTCTTTGTATAAAATAGCAGTTGCCTTAAATTATTCTCACCAAAGCCATCAACTGTTCTGCCATGCCAGGGATGAGGGATTTATCTGTAGCTGTAGGAAAACGAGTGAGAAGGTCTGATGTGTTTTGTAACTCCCTGGGTTGACTCGGTGTCAAGAGATTTTCCAAAGATTGTCATCCATGGCATGGAGATGAAGCAACACAGCAACCAGAATGACTCATGAGAGCCGCGCTTGGCTCGGGGTGGACGACGCTGCTCTCCGTGCTTGGAAGTCATCCAAAGGGATGAACAAAAAGTCTTTCCTTTCCCCTGTCACCTGGCATCGTTTTCCATGGATGGAGGACTGAGAGGGGGAGCAAGTTGAAATTGGGCTTGTTGAAGTGTGACCCGAGTCCTGCCCATGGTGGCCGATGCACCACGGGTGGGGCTGTGGGGTGGGGTGTGAGGGACTGGTGGATCCAAGGCTGTTGGTGTCTCCAGGGGTGCTCTGGGTGGAGATGGGGCCTCTTTTGGGACCAGCACCATCCAATTGCTCTCCTGCCACCAGCAGTGCTCTGCACAGAAGTGTCTTGCAGTGGGTGGCTTCCTGCTGTAACGGGAAAGGCGGTAGGCGTGCTGATTTTGTCCCTTTACCCCTTCTTTTCTGTGAAAATGTTGTGAGTTACAGTGACAAGGAGGTTCTTGCTGAAAACGCCTCCGTACACCTGCACGTTCCTCCCCTCGGCGTGCCAGGCTGCAGGGGGGTTCTGGCCTCTCCTTGCACCCAACAAAACAGACTCTCCAACCAGAGGGTGCAGGGTGGCTAACGTGGGAGAAGTTACCTTATTCCTGAAAGAAAAAAGGTGCAGAGATGTGAGTGGCTACAGTGTTTTTGGGTGTTGGGCTCAGCCAGATGCAGCAGCCAGGCCTCCAGCAGTGGTGGAGTCCAGTGGGGCAGTTGTAGCTGCTGCTCCTGTGTGCGAGGCTGAGAGGCCTGGGCGATTTGCACCTACTTTCCCAAAGCTGCCACAGGGAGTGACCTTTGGAAGGAGATTTTTCCACCATGATCTGCTCTGATCCTTAGCAGTGCGAGCTTAGAAAGTCGGCACAGATGAAGTTACAGTTTAGTGTGAGGCTGAGTGCTTGGACGTGTTTCTTCCTTCTTTTAACAGAAATGTGTATTTTCTATCCCTTTTTAAGATAATCAGAGATGTTATTTATAGTTGGTTGTGCACCTCTGTGTATCCTGAAGGCCCACAGCACAGGACTGGGAGGGAAAACCTTGTTGGACTGGAAAGAATGGGGAAATTATAGTTAAGGAAAAAAACAGATGCCCAGTCTGCTTCAAAGGTCAATCTGAAAGGATTTCAGAGATGGAGTGGCAGACACACAAGGGTTTATACTCACTGGAGTCACAGGGCAAAACCTGCCTAATTTATCTACTCTAGTTATAAGAGAGTGAGAATAATTCAGTACTTTTCTTTGTGAACCAAGTCTATTTTTTAACCTTATTCAGCTCAGGAACAGTGCCACAGTAGAAAATATGTGGTATTAAGTGTGGGAGAAGTGAATGTGATCCTTTCCTAAAAGCCATGTGGCTGTACCAGTCCTGAGAAAGCTGTGCAGCATCATCTACACTTCCACAGAGCATAGTTTAGTAGCAATTTGCTTATTTTCTTTTCTTTCTTTTTTTTTTTTCTTTCCTTAAATATAAATGTATTGCAAACCCCAGGCTCTGGTGCCTTTGACGTTTTATCTCCATGGGCTGGCATTCACTTGCCAACTCTGCAGTTTCAATATGCCAACTGCTTTTACTCACCACCAAGACAATTTCCATTGAGACACCTGAGGGGCTTTTATTTATCACTAAGCACAAAAATGGATCTTTTTCAACAGTGCTAAGGTAATTCCTCCCTCCCCCCCCCCTATTTTTTATGCATGTGATATGCACTCAGTAATATGCTTTCCTCCTAGTAAACTTCTGAGAAAAGTAGGTAGATTTGCTTTTATGTGACGTATAGCCATATCCATATTGCACTGAGATATGGATATATATACATAGAGAGAGAGCCCCTTAGGGATTTCATTTTCTTAGATGCAAAATACCAGATTTACCTCAAACTGCATGCTTTCAAAACTGACTAGGCTTTTGTGTTATACTTTTCAGGTCTTACAAAGATGCAGATACCTTTCACTCTTCACACAAAAATACCTTCTTCACAGATTTTGCAAGCTGTTTACTACAATCTGTGTACTACTGTCCAGAGTTTTCTGTCAGTTGTTTTGCTGGATTATGTGCAATAATAAACAGTTATCTGCTCACTCTATCCCTGTGGATTTTTGCAGGGGAATTTCCAGGTTTCTTTCCATGGGTGACACATTCACTCCAGTCTTAAAGCAGAGAGTAATGCAGAATTTCATTGGTGGCATCTGGATGTTTTTTAGCTTTTTCCTAATTATCTGTTTTAAAATTTTGCAGTTTTTAATCGATGGGGGGTACTTTGCAAAGAGAGCTGTTTTCACTAGCTGCTTTTAGGCAGCCTTTAAGGACCCTGCGACTCTCTGGGTGTGCTGCCACGGCACTGGCCTCTGGCAGGGTTTGCACAGGGCCAGGAGGAAAGGCAGCCCGCTGGCCCAGAGCCTGCCCAGCCCATGCAGATGGCCACTGACAGATCCCTTTGCTGCCAAGTTCATTCCGAGCTGTGCGTCGCTGGCTGCTCCTCCTGGCTTTGGGGAGGAGTGATTCCCCACTGCCCCATCCTCTCCCTCAGCCTCGTGGAACAGCCCGGGTGAGAGGAAAGCCAGGCACGAGGCAGAGGGAGGTGGCAGCTGGGTGATTCATGGCAGAAGATGGATGTGCAGAGCCCAGCACCAGCCCAGGGCAGCAGGGCCCTGGGGCCTGAGGAATCCAGAGTAGCCGAAACCTTCAATCGTTAGTTTCTATTTCTGGAGTGTCTCACATGAGCAAAGCCAGACTGTGCAGAGAGGCTGGTGGGACGCAGGCTCTGCCTTCATGGCCACGAGTGCTGCCCCGGCTTCTGTGGGTGTGAGGGGTCTCGTGGCAGAAGATTTCATGTCCTGGTAGAGACTTAAAGAGATGAGTTTGATGAAATGATGGCTTTACTCTCCTTGGGGCTTGCTTTGCTTCTGGTATGGAAGGAACCAGCTACATCTCATTCATCAGCCAAGGTAACTGGAGCCCTGTGTGCCTCATAAATCTCAGGCTGATGAATGGAGCAGGTCTTTGGCTCATGTGCTACAGAGGCAGTAGGGAGGAAGGTGGGTCTGTTGCTGAAGCAATGACAGATTGCTTTCAAAGTATTAATAAAGGCAGAACAAAAAGTCTGCAGCTTCCCCAGGGTAGAGGGGACAGTGCTGGGCTCTCTGCCTCCAATAGCTGCTGGTTTCAGGGATAACATCCCCACAGTGTCCAGCCAAGTGTCCCCAAGGGCAGGCAGAGAGGTGTCTGATATGTGAGAACCAGGCTAAAAGCACTGGCTTGATCCTGTGTCGAAGGGCAGGAGCCTTACCCTCCACTGGTGGGAGGGAAGGTGCAATCTGAGCCCCAGTGTCCTTTGACAGTGACCTGCCCAGGCATCCTGGGCACAGCCACGCTGTCCTCCACTGTGCCTGTGGGACATGGGGGCTCTCAGGAGCCACCCTCTCTTTTGGTCTTCTTTGCACAAGAGGAAGGGTCAGAGCTGGGGTGAAGGGGACTCTGACACTGAGAGGGTGCTGAAGCGGGCAGAAGGGTTCCTGTGGTCCCCTCTGGCCCAGGAATGGGTCTGGCTCCTCACCACGGCCTTTGCTTCAGGACCTGTCCTGGAGAAAGCTAGCTTGAGCCCCAGGAGCATTAATGAATCAGGGAACAGACACCACCAGCAAGGGCATCCCATGCCCAGCTTGGGGCTGGCAGCAAAGGGCCCTACTGTGGAACCCTGTCCTCTCCTCTTCTATCAGAAATGCTGGCACTGCTCAGCTGGAAAAAGTTACTTTTAATTTACTTCCTCTGAGCAACCACCCACACTGTGCCTCCAAGGACAGGGTCAACCAGCCTGGCAGCCCAGTGGGCCCTCGCTGAGGACCTCAAAACCATGTTAGCACCAGGCCCACCCCAGGGCCTTGTGCTTGAGAGGGTACAAGTTTTTATAGGCTTCACAGCTTGTGTTTTCAGGCATTAACTCCCTATTGGCAGAACAGTGAGCAGTCACAGCATCCCCCTCTCTATAGAATCAGCGCACTCAGGCTGGTTATTAAAGAAAACTCATCAATTATAAATTGTCCTTAATCCTCTGCCCATCACCCATGGCACAGGGACCTGGTGTTGCCATCACATTCCTTCCCTCAGGCAGTATCTGGGAAAGCACCCTGGATTTGGGGCAGAGGCAATGCCCTCCCATTGGAGTCTTCATTTAGACCCTGCCAGGACAGAGATGTGTGGGGCTGGCTAACTGCTAAACTGAAGGTATTTTGGGAAGTGAAAGTCAGTCCCACTGGACTGGCAAGCTTTGACCTGCTGTGTGTCCCAGGGCAGTTCTGCAACTCCTGCCTTGGTTGGAAGAGTCCTGAGGAGCAACCCCCAAGTTGAGTGCAAGCCTGGAGGCAGGTCTGGGGACAGTGCTGGCCCAAGAGCCCTCCAGAAGCCTCAGGAAACAGGAATTGCAAAATAAGCAAGTAACTGCGAGTGATTACATTAATATTGCTGTAGGATTATCCCCAGGTTTTAGCATCTCTTTAATTTTGTGATCTGCTTGAACTAATTAGTTCAAAGAAGCAGCTGGGGCCAGACCAGATTGAAAAGAGGCTGCATCCAATTCTTTCCCTAGTGTGTGGTCCACCCTTTCTTGTGGATCTTAAAAATTTAAGCAATTTCTCAGCATCCTTTTTTGGTGATCTGAGTATTATTCATTTGAAGGTACTACTATTTTATCTTAGAAACATTGTCGGGTACCACAGAGTGGAAGCCTGTTCTGGTTGCAGGGAGACATTAGATGCCCTCATGGTCTTTTAATCCCTCTTTTTAGGGATCTGCTGATATTTTGCAGGTTACTCCGTAATTTGGCCCCGGAGCAGGCCGTGCTTGCTTTTAGAATGCTGGCCAGCATCCTAGGGGAGAGGCCCTCCCAAAAAACCACCTGCATGGCCGCTCTCCTGTGACACAGGCATAGATTCCCTACTTCCCCAATTTCCCAAACTGGGGAAATCTAGAGACAAAGTAAGAAGGCAACCCGAGAGGGGCTTTAGATGAGTTACTTAAACTTGTGTGTTTTGCCAGGGTGAATAACCCTGACTGGGGTCCCTTCCATGCCCTGCTTGCAGGCAGTACGGTGTGGCCTCTGTCACTGGGACCAGCCCAATTCAGGTAAACGTGCTGGATGTGATGTCTCCTAAACTGAAACTCCCTGATGAATGCCAGCAGCTTCAGCCAACCTGTGGTTCTTCAGGCACAGAAACCCCACTCTCCCATCAGCTCTTCCCCAAGCCTCTGCCTCCTCCATCCCCCTCTCTGCACTACTCAAAAATTCTTCCCCTCACCCCAGGGCTCTGCAGCACTGCCAGATCCCTCCTCTCTGGCCAGGGGACTTGTTTGTAATTGAAGAAACCAGATGGTGTTTTACCAGGTTAACAACCCCTGAAAGGGCAGGGGTTAGAAATAATGAGCTTTAATTAGGAGAGTACCAAGTGAGATCACGTTGAGTTGCACTTCAATGCCATAAATTTATTAGGAGCAATAGTTTCTTTATTTGCTGGCATGTTTATCAACTCACAGCCCACACTCATGCTGTTGACACAAATAAATGCTGATATTTAATCAGCATTTTATTGAATTAATATAAAAATACAGTTTGAGACTTTACCAGCAGGGTGGGATGTTGCACGGTACAAGATAATACAGGCTGAAGCTTCAAGGGAACTCTCTGATTTCTTACAAGGAATTAAGGTTTTTATTCAGACCTTGAATATCCAAAGGAAGTTACAGTGATGAGTTATTTATTTTAATTCCTTTCTGCTAGTGATTTATTTCCCAGCAGCATGCATCTCTCAACCAGCATCCCCTTAGCAAGCTGAGTGCTGACCTTCTGCCTCCAATTCCACCTAGAAGTCTCTCAGCTCCTCCTGAAGTGTCAGAACACATGCAGGGGGAAGGACCAGGAACTCATTCCTCATCTACAGAGTTGAACACTCTGGTGCATTTGTTGGAGAACTCGTGGTTCCAGGAGAATTTATCTGCCAATTACTTCTCAAAAATAGCGAAGGGTCATGCAGTACTTGGCAGCTAAGAGCAGAAAGGGGAGAAGAGATTGAGGTTTTAATTGAATCTCAAGTATGTTGAACAAACATTTCAGAACTATCAATTAGCTGTTGGCCTGAGGCTGAAATTCAATTAAGAAAATAATGCTTTTAGGGTGTCTCCATCTGGGGGGAGAAGCAGAAAGGGGAAGAGTGAAGACAGGAAATGTGATGGGGAGGTGGAAAACATCCTGCTGGAGATAACTTCAGAATTAAGCTGCTCCCTGTGCTCTCAGAGACCAAGGCTGTCTGTCAAACTGCACCTCCCATGCCTGAGAAATGCCGTAGGTCAGGATGCAGGTGGGTTTCCAAGCTCCAGCAGGAAATCCCCTTCCCACATCCAGCTCTCCGCTCTCGCAGCTTCAGGGGGAAGTGCTGGAGGACACAGGACAGAAGATGCTGCCTGTGCTCAAGGCCCTGGGGAGGCACCAGCAGTCACCCAGGGATCCCCTTCCCCCTCCTCCACCTTACCCTGATCCTTACTGCTCTGCTTTGTCTGCACATGCTGTTATCAATGGCTTGTTCTGAACTGCTAAGGAAAAAGCTGTTCTAAGGGGGAAAAAAGTCTGTACTATAGAAGAGACTGTTACAAGCAAATCCTCACATGTTAGCAAAAGCACCTCCATTTTCTTCAAGAAGTAAATACAGAAAATCTCTGTGCAGAACTTTCTTAACAATAAATAGGAAACTCTGTTCCTAAACTCACATTACACATATTTTTGATTTTACTCATAGTCCAGATAGTCTCTTGCAAGTCTGGGGCAAGTGTCCTTGGACTGGTGTCCTGGAGGCTGCAGGGTATGAATATATCTACTTGCTTAAAAGATGACAGCAGCAATAAATATTTGTGTCATTAATCATAAAACACTTAATGGACTTCACAAGTTATTCCCAGGAAATAAGAGAATTTCTTCACCTGCCATTAAAATGCACCTGTAGCTGGGGTAGACAGTAACACTGCTCTGTGGTACATGACTACACCATGCTGGGGCTTACAGGACAAGAGTACAGTTTCCAGCTGAAGCAACCAGAGGAATTTGGACAGGAAAGCTAAAGTTATCCAAAAGAAACTCAGACCACAACATTGGAAGTACTTCTGTTACATTAGGGAACACTCATTGTTAGTTTTTTCATTATTGGTTTGTTCATTGTGGCAAATCCATCTAGTCTGGACCTTGGGTTTCTGTGCTACCAGCACTGCAGTGTTTCCAGAGACATCACACCCGACTTTGGTTATTCCTAATGCAGGAGTCTCTCCTGAGAGTCCCTGTCCAGTCAATGGCCTCATATCCTGGAGGCATTAATCTCCTCTGTAGGGATGTGCATTCCTCACAGGAGAGTGTTGGGATGAGAGGAGACAGGTGAAAGTGCCCAATTCTCCCCATTAACTTCAAAAGCACTCCAGAGGAGCAGCTTCCATGGGGTGTCTGTGTTACAGGCATGTCAATTTGGGTAGGAGAGACTCACTCTAAAAAGAGATTTTTCGTGTTTTTTCCTTGAATGCCCTTCTGTTGCTGGGATTCCTTTCAATGCTTTGGCCCCACTCAGCACTTGCACGTAACACAAAATGGAGTGGCACTGCTATATTTAACAACAGATGCTTTAGAGATGCCAAATATTGATATGTGCTTAACACTTCACCAAACAAGAATAAATAATCATTAGGGAAAAGAAAATTAATTTGCCTATAACAATATGTTGCATTAAATGCCCTGAAGAAGTACTGAATGAAACTTGCTGCGACGCCAAAGCAATTCCTCTTGGCACTCTCCCAGCACACCGTGCAGAGCCACATAGCTCTGCCTGCCTGCATTGCTCCAGGCTCACAGGAGTTGTTTATTCCCCTTTGCAGGTGCAGGGAGCCTGCTCAGCTCCTCCTGCTCGGTGAGGATGTGGTCAGAGCTGTCCTGAGAGCAGTCCTTCACGGCCCTGTAGCACACCGGCACGGCAGACGGGGCAGGGTGCTCAGCACTCCGCTCCTGGCACTTGCACAACTTCCTAAAGGCAGCCCTGAACTTCTGGGACATGAGGTTGTAGATGATGGGGTTGATGGCACTGTTCAGGTAGATGCACAGGCGGCAGAAGAGCAGGAACCAGGTGTTCAGGTACGGAGGGTCCACGAAGGAGTTGACCACCACGAGCGTGCGGTAAGGCAGCCAGAGCACGGCGAAGAGAGCCACCACCACAGCCAGCATCTTGGTCACCTGCGTGCGGGGAGAGGCAGAAAGAGAAACGGCCAGGTGCCACTCAATCTCTAGCACCTGGAGTGCTCGTGCAGACAGCTAGTTTCTCTCTCCAAGCATTTAAAAGAAACACCCAAGCTTTGGCGCTAT
The DNA here is from genome assembly GCA_013396955.1 of Regulus satrapa. Classification (NCBI taxonomy): domain Eukaryota; kingdom Metazoa; phylum Chordata; class Aves; order Passeriformes; family Regulidae; genus Regulus; species Regulus satrapa. The sequence continues at coordinate 55,320 of VWZN01008002.1, forward strand.
TTCTGGCTGAAACCATTTTAATCAGGAAATAATTTCGTATAAATAAAACTGGAAATGATATGTTGTCATGTACCATTGAAGAGCCTTTAAAACTCTTTAGAAAAAGTATTCACCATCATTGAAATGGGCTGGGATAACCATGGGAATGTCTGTACCAAAAAGCAAATTTGAAAATTGCACATAACAGTAAACGAATGGGGAAAATACTTGTCTCAAGGTGGGGAACCTCCATTTTAGGAGTGTCGTGAGTTACATTTCATCTCCTTCCCTAGGGTTTCCTGGTTTCCTATATTGTTCCAGGGAACTTGCTCCTGGTACAGAGCAACCCTGGAAGCACAAGAGGCTGTCAGGAATCTTGTATTACTTGTGCTGATATAGGGCTTACTTTGCTACTTACCGTGGGTTACTTTAATTTTCAGCACACTAGAGAAACACTGCATAAACATATCGGGAACAAAACGAAACTGAGAACTCAGAAGTGAGCAGTAATTGCTCTCAGCTCAGCGTAAGCTTGTTTAGGAAATTGGGGTTTTGCACTGAAACACCAGTCATCCTAACAATTTCAACAGCTGTTTCTGGTAAGTGACAATCCTTCTCAAACTAATACTAACAAAATACACACATCCCCAGGGAGGAAAGTATGACTAAACACTGATGCCACATGCATAACTGGGCAGTGATGTTTCAAAAGTCAGAAGGGGAGTTGTGCAATAATCCAGTTCTTAGTATGGACATAAGCACGAGGATCACATTTAAAGTCTCTCAGCTTTTCTTGGAGTGCTTTTTTACTTCATCAAAAGAAACTATGCCTTCTTGTAATGCTGTGAGTAGAAACTGGGAGTCATTGCTTGTGGCAACAAAGCTTTCTCTAGAAGAAAGGGACTATTACCAGGCTGGGGCCAAAACAGAACAGGTTTGCTGCGTGTGGTTTAATGGAAATGTGAGGACACTTCCAAAAATAAGATCTTGCAGTGATATGCTGAGGCTGTTGCTAACACTGAACTCACAGTTTGTTGCCTTTTGGGAAAAATATGAGAGAATGTACAAGTGGTGTCTCACAAAGCTGTGTCCAGCCTCTGCCCCTCTCCTGGAAGCCACAGATGCTTCTCCCCAGCCAGCATCCTCCCTCCTTGTTCCCGCATCATCATTCGAGTTGTCGCACATCCTTTTTTTAGGAATCCCACTCCCTCTAGTGGTCCCTGTCCGGGAGGAGAAATACGGACTTGGAGGGAGGTGTTCGTAGAAGTGACAAACACAGCAAAGCTCACACCTTGTGCTGTCCTGCTCGGGATTTAGGTGCTTTTAGAAGCACCAGTGGGAGAACAGCAGCATCTTCACACCCCCAAAGCAATGCAGTTCTGGGGCTGTGTAGGAGCACAGCCATGGAAAATCTCCCTCAGCCATCCAGGCATGGGAGAAAATGGGCACCTCTTCAATAGCCCTTTTAGGACCTTTCCCAGGGAACTCTGGGCATGGGGGCTGGAAGAGCCAGTTCCCCTATAAAGAGAGGCCAGAGGAGAAGTGCTGATGTGAGTGCCTGTACTCTGGTCAGAGGCACCTCCAGAGCTAAACACCAACTGGAAGCCCTGGAAAACTGCTTTACAGTTTAAAAACTTAGTGTCATCTTCATTCCTTATGATGGCAGCACTGTGATGTCAGGCCATTCAGGGGAAGTCTTTGCATGCTGGAGGATTTTGGGAGGTGATGACAATCTTGAGTAAACTCCTGGTGTAACAGTAAAGAGAGCAGAAGATATTTCCAGGAGCTGGAATGCCCCAGTTGCCACTTGTCCTAATGATTCCACTCCACGGCTCAGCATTGCAGGGGAAGCAGCACAGCCCCTCTGGCAAGCTGCTCTGGAAGGAGAGATCCATCAACCCGCCCAGAGCCCTGGGTGCCAAACGCCCTGCCCGAGGCTCCTGCAGCAGCCAGTGGTCATGGGAGAGCAGGCAAGTGCTTTTGAAGAAGTCAGCACTTGCTTTAAACCTGCCAAAGAAAAAGGGAGGAAAAGCTGGACTGGAAAGATTTAGAAGTTCGTGAAGAAATACACGTCCTCTGAGCTGTTTGCTTCCCCTCTGTGACCCTGACTTGTCTCTCCTGGGGAATGGAGGTTCCTGTGCGAGGCAGGCAGCAAGCTGCTGAGCTGGAAGCACGAGGACTTCGGGGCAGGCTGAAGTCTACTTTGGGCTATGTGGAGATCACAACAGAATCAATGATTTCAAGGAGTCAAGCCAAACTCCCAAATTCAGCCCTTCCCTTTACAAAGAAAGTTGAATGGGCCCTGCCTATTCAGAATGGGACTGTCCCGTGTCTGGATACTGACCTGTGCAGAGAGATGGGACACGAGGCAGTGATTGTCCATGGGAACAGAGAAGGACGAGCAATGAGGACAGAAGAAGGTGGGAGGAGACAGCTATGGGGAGACAGCAGGGAGCTGAGAGACGCAGGAACCACCAAAATGCCCACACACCACTGTGACAGCGAGGTGACCCCAGCTGCACCCACGGGGGGGCTGCACCCAGGGCTGGGCTCCAAGGGGAATTCTCCCTTCTCTCTGCTCCTCTAAATCTGAATTCACCTGCACAGGACATGGTCTGAGAGATGAGCCCCACCGGCATAAAGCGACCCAGCCCTCTCCTCCTCGGGGAGGCAATCCAAAATTAATTAGCCAGCAAAAGCGCCCGCACTCCTGCCTCTCCCCAGCTGCAGCTCTGTCCTGCTCTACCAACCCCGACCAAAGCAGGGGGAGCCCATCTGTGCTGCCAGACCCCAGCTGGGCTTGAGTGGCTCCTTCGCAGCAAACCAACACTCCCCGCTCCCTCCACAAAGGGAACCCGAGTACTGCGGCACCTCGCCCGCTGCCAGAATGCCCCTCGAAGCCCTGGGCGCCGGCAGAGCCGCCTGCAGCCCGGCACGCCCGGACAGCAGGAGCCCCTACCTGCTTGCGGGAGCTCAGGGCGCCGCTGCCGCCCCGGCTGCCCGGCTGCAGGGAGCTGCCCTGGTGCACGGAGCCCAGGAAGGGATGCTGCGGGGCGCCGGGCAGCGGGCTCACGAACAGGATGCGGGCTATGAGGCCGTAGAGGACAGTCGCCAGCCCCAGCGGGATGACATAGAAGACGGCAAAATCCAAGAAGTAAATGGGCATGTAAAGGCTTCTGGAGACCTTGTAGCCACAGATGACCTGCGCCCCATCCGAGAAGGTGAGCTGGGCGGTGTCCACCAGGAAGAACCAGACGAGGCAATAGAGGGAAGTGAAGAGCCACAGCGAGGCGATGATGCGCCTGGCGCGGGACACGGTGCACAGGAGCTGCGCCCTGATGGCGTGGCAGATGGCGATGTAGCGCTCCACCGTGAAGGCGGCGATGGACCAGGCGGAGGTGTTGATGCCCAGGTACTGCAGGTAGGTGATGCAGAGGCAGCCGGCGTAGCCGTACACCCAAGAAGCCACCACTTCGGAGATGTTGGGCAGCCCGGCCGCCAGCAGCACGATGAGGTCGGCCACGGCCAGGCTCACCAGGTAGCAGTTGGTGGGGGTCACCATGTGCTTGGTGCGCAGCACCACCAGCACCACCATGGCGTTGCCCGCGATGCCCACGCCGCAGATGAGCAGCACCAGCAGGATAGTGACCACCTGCAGCTCCAGGGGCTGCCGGGGCATCCTGCCCAGGCTCTGGTTGCCGCTGGCCGAGCCGTTCTCCATCGCGCCCGCAGGAGCGCCGCGCACCCTGCGGCGGGG
>VWZN01008002.1:59106-103790 GCA_013396955.1 Regulus satrapa
TCCCCGCCTTCCCGCCCACCCTGGCTCCTCCCTCCCTTTTTTACCACGATTCACCCCAAGTCTTGAGCCGCCCCGCTTCTCGCATCCCTCTCCCCTGCGAACTCTCTGCCTGCAGGGGCAGGGAGCGGCCAGGATTCCTCCAGTCCCCGGGACTCTCCGGGAGCTCCCGTGAACCACCAGGGACTGTCCAGAGCCTGCAGGCTCCCGGGGCCCTCCAGGACTCCCCTTAGCCGCCGGGACCCCCGGGAACCACCAGCCCACAGCCCCCCAGGGCTCCCTCGGTGCCCGGGACCCCGCATCGCCGGGTCCTAGAGCACCGCTGGGCCGGACGGGGGAGGAGGAGGAGCCCAGGCAGGGGATGGAGGTTGCAGGTGAGAGAGGGGAAGCACAGAGGCTGAAAGTACCCCAGCGGTGAGTGGGACCCCGGACTGTGGGTGCATGTGTCCCCTGCCGAGGCACAGGCTTCGCTGTTCCCCCGGGGCAAGGAGAGCTGAGGGTGAGCAGTCCTTATTCCTCATCCTCAGGGGGATGGGAGCAGAGTGATGCCAGCGAGATCCACAGCCTTTCTCGTTTCCCTGGGGCAGAGGAACGCCATCCCTGAATATGTTCACATATTTGCTCACATAATCCGAGGGATTGTGGCATTTCGGTGCTCTGGAGTGACTCCAACACAGACGCAATCCCAGCACTTCATCCCACTGCTGCTGTCTCCCTGTGATGCTGGGAGTGCTCGGAATGTGGACTGTGCCACAGACTGTGTGTGGGAGAGGAGAAGGGACAGACCTGGCAAAAACGTCCTGAGTGGGAAGCCAGCGTTCATTTGCTTCCTCAAACCCACTCTAGGAATTGGCTTTGTGGGAAAAAGAAACAAAACCAAGACAAACTCCTGCAGACACTGGCAAAAGCCTTGTTTTGGTTCTGACCTGGAACACTGTGCAGGGTAATTGCAGGTAATTATGTCCTGGCTGCTTTGCTCTGGGGCACTGACAATCCAGCAGTTATTAGTGCAGATAACAACAGCATTAAAGCACCTGCAGAAGCAGCTCCTCCTGCCAGTCCCTGGGAGGCTCTGTGTCCATCACCAGGCTGGGGCAGGGCTGAGGGGGGAATGTGTGTCTGCCCACCACTCACTGGGGGATTTTGTTGTCAAAATTGTGAGGTTTGCTGTGATGACTGGTTGATATTTCCTTTATTGACTCCTTCAGTAACTGGGATGTTCAGGATATGACAGAGGCATGTATTTAAGAGGCTACCAGCTTGACACTTAACATAAAATACTTTCTTCCAGATTGACTTAAATCTAAATGTTTTGATGGCCAAAGACATTTATTTTTTAAACTAACATTCTGTGCTTTTTTCTTTTAACACACATCAGCATTTTCTCCTCTGCTGGCATCACCTGGCACTGCCATCCTCTATGAATACCCGCCATCACCCACTCTCTGAAACATCAGGAAAGAGAAGTCTTCCTTTTCCTGAGGTCCCCAAATGCGAATGGCCATGTCTCTGGGTGCTGACAGGGCTGTTTTTGGAAAGGGGTGTCTGTGCAGCTCGTGGCTGGGTTAGCAGCACTGGGTTAGCCCAGGCTGGGTGCTCAGGCAGTGCAACACTGGCTTCAGGATGTCCATGAAGTCTTCTTGCAGCTCCTCCCTCTCACACAGCCTCACTGGGCAGCTCCCTCAGTCCTATGAACAGAAAAGAACTGCATGTATTAAAAAGCTTCATATATTAAATAAACAAAGCTAAAAGAAAGTGATCCTCCTACCTAAATCTGTGAAAAACTTCTTTTCATTCCCTTGGGCTTCATTGCTACAAATATTAAACCCATAAAACTTCTGCTGCTAGAGCTGGGGAGCAGAGGCTGCGTCCATGTGTGCAAGCCAGTGTCACCAGCAGTGCTGCTCTGGGAGCCTGGAAGTGCCATGGAAGGACGGTCCCAACATGTCCCTTCCCCTCCCACTGAGCCCAACATCCATGGATGGCATCACCTGCACACCCCGTGGCCCCAGCAGCACTTGGGCATCAGCCACAGCGTCAGGTCAGGGTTCACAGCTCTGGCTGTCACCAATAAACTCTGCCACCTGCTCCAGTGTGCTCAATCCTCCAGGAAATCTGCCTTGATGAGCAAAAGGAGAGAAGCAGGTGGAAGCACTGGCTCTCAGGGCAGCACAAGGAAATGGGAGCACTGGGAGTCTTTCTGGAGTCCTGATGTCTGTAAGAGGAAACTGTGGTTAGGGCAAGCAAAGCTGAGCCTTGGCCAGAACCAGCAAGGCTTGGAGCTGTGCTGTGAAAAAGGACACATCTGATGTGCTTTTGGGGCACTGTCTGTGACACATCCCACCTCAGCCACCCACCCCAGTGCTCACCCCGAGGACAGCATGCAGGGGAGGATGTGCCTGGAGTCAGGACAGAGATTGGCAGTTCCCAGAACAGTAATCAAGGGGATGCATGCAGGAGGGGCATCCTGGGGGGAAAATGGCCATGATAATGCTAAGGGGAGATAAAAGCTCTTCATGCAATATTATGAAAGAATAAAATGCTGGTAGAACAATTAGACTGTAGTTACGAGTTATTTCATATTCTGTGGCATCTAATTGTCAACACCATAACTCTGTAACAGCAAGCACATGGTACAGCACGCTCTGCACACCTGATGAGCACAGCCCTGGGAGAGCACAGCAGCTTCCAGCTCTGCTCCTGCTCCCTGTCCACACAGGCAGAGCTATGACGTGCATCAGGAGGAAACACGAGCCCACCCTCACCTGGTATCCACATCTAGGCTCATTCCATGAAAAAAAGCCTGACTAAAGCTGACCTCTCTGATCCTGCTGCTGCAGGTCTTCCCCACAAATTACGTCTCTGATTCATCAGCCTTCACTCCTCAGGCTGCTCTGGTTAGCCCAAAAGAAAAGATGGTGAAATTGCAGCAGCCCTTGCTGCTCAGGAGCCTCCACCCAGTTTGTGGTTTCAAATATTTTTTAGTCTTTCCTGTGTGCACTGCTCATTGCAGCATCCAGACAGAGGGAAAATCTCTCCCTGTTCTTAGAGGAATTTATTCTAATGCCAGAGAAAGCTCCTTCAGCCCCGTCAAGAGCACCATACTCACCTCCCAGAGAGCCCAAGACCACACATGCATCACCAGCTGCTCCTGAGAGAGCAAAACTCACATGGATTTAGGCATCTATTTTTAGGAAAGGTCTAGATGGGACCAAAGTTCCTCCCTCTCTCATGGTGGTTGTGAACCTGGCATTGCTGATGCCCTGGCAGTGCAGAGCACAAAGCCTTGGGCACATGGAACCATTTCTTCCCTCTCCTGGTAAGAGGAAAAGGTGATTCATCCCCATCCCACCCACAGCCTCGGCTTGACCTGCTCCTTCCTGCAATTCAGAGTTCCCACTTTATTGTCTGAACAGCTTCATTCCTAATACAGAAGAGGAAGATTTCAGCCTTTCAGCTTGCTGTTTCAGTTTCTCACGCTACTTCAAAAACTCGTCCAAGCTATGGATCACCCCTGACTAGTCAGACCCCTGCCTTTTTCTTTTAAATCTCTCGGGAAGTAAATTCACAGAATTGCCCTCTCTCCCTTCTTGGATATGAAAGCATCTCCCCAGCTGTTCCCAGCTGGGATGAGGAATTACAGAATTACTACAGACTGGACTAGCAATTAAGTAGGAAATGTGTGGAATCCTGGTACTTTTTCATGTTCACTCGGTGTGTTGAAAACATCTCTTCTGGCGATTTAATCTTTGCTTGTCAGTGAAGAAATAGAGAACTGGCTCTGCCTCAGCCTTTGGGGTTGGAGGTGGAAGGGATGGAGGTGAACTGACTCCATTTTTCCAGCCTCTCTGCAGCGTTCCAGGCTCATCCCGTGAACCCCTGGAGTTTCTTTCTGAAGTCACACATCTCAGGACTTCTCTGAAGACTGCGAATCAGTGGTGTGCTCAGAGTTGTGGAAATCAGGAGACTGAGAAACATGCCTGGCTTCTGTATCCACATTCCAGCTTTTAGCAGCCTTCTGGGATAAGCACTGTGGCTTCCATCTCATTTCCACTGTTTGTGTTGCAGGCTGAAGAGCAGTTACAAATAATCTGGAAATTTTTATTATTGCAAAATGTGAGGCATTGAGTTCCGAGTGAAACCCTGACACAACCTACGGTTGAAAGAGTCAGGATTTGGAAAACTCTCACTATGAATTATATGCACAATGCTATGAAGTAGCTTTTTGCTTTTATATATTTCCATTAATATTTCCTTTCCTAATATTTGGTTCATGGAAGTGCCTTTTCTCCATTGCAATTGCAGCGTGAATATTATAGATAGGATAAATATGATAAAAAATTGAGTTTGCCTAAAAATCAGAAAATACTTCTGGAGAGAGGTTTTTGTTTGCTTGCCTGTCTGCACTGGTAAATGCAGATTTGTGGGCTATGAATGGGAGCTTTGCTAGAGACTATCTGATCTGGATTATTTACACTTGCACCTCAGTGTGTTAAGACCATTCATTCTTGCCTGCCAGCCAGCCATAAGCATGAACTTAGCACATATTTTACCTCATATATCTGAGGCTGAGGAAGTGGAGTCAGTTCACTAAAATACACCACAAAATTCCAAAGGGAATCAGGGGCTTCAGGGAAGAATTTGTCTTATGTGGGAGTGTGTTTCTATCCCCTGGTGGAGGAAAAAGCAATCCATAGGCCCTTCTCTCTTGAGATTATTTTTTATTTTCTCTAGATAATTAACAATCCTCAAATCTCAGTAAGTGCAAAGAAGAAACCAGGCAAGCAGACCTGCCTGGCCCACCCCTGTGTGCCCTGCCAGGCCGACAGCTCCTCACGTGGTGGTAACTCCTGGGAAAAAAGGCAGCTGTGGATACAGATCCAGGGCCACATCTCCACTGTGGCAGCTGCAGCAGATCCCAGTGGGTGACGAGCCCCTGGCAGCAGGGTGTCAGCATCAGCAAAGCTGGGGGTGGCATTGGCACCCCTGAGCAGCAGCAGGGAAGGTTGGTGCCATCACCAAAGGCTCCCCAGCCCCCCTGGGGCACCCCAGCCCTGCCTCTGCCCCAGGGCACACACACCTCTGACCCCGGCAGCCAGCCCCAGGCAGGTGAGGTGGCACACTGCCCCAGTCAGGGACAGTGAGGGAATGAGGAGGAGCAGCTCTGACCAGCAGGGATTGTCCCGTGCAGGAGGGGGACTCTTGGGAGTGCCACAGGACAAAGCCTCGCTGCCCATTTCCTCCTGCCTGTGGGATGAGAGGGATGTGCTGAGCAAAAACAAAGGAAACGAGAGCCCTGATGAGCAGGAGTGTGTGTATTGAGGGGCTCTGAGGGATGAAAATCCCTCAGCAAATAACGAGACTTGTACATTGATTGTACTTAATAAAAATATAGGAATAAATTAACATTTCCTGCTGGTTAATCTGTTCAGCATTTCTCTCTTGCACCATCAACAAATCCTGGCAAGGCAGCTCGCCCCTCCAGTGGGCAATACAGCTCCATAATGGTAATCATTTCTATTTTGTCACACCTTTATCTGGCTGAGGAACAATGTCTCTCAGGAGAGCAGAGCAATTTCCAGCAGCTCTGCCTCCTGCCAGTTCCCCCCTCTCTGGGGAAAGCATGACAGCCCAATTTGGCACCAGGGACAGCATGGCTGATGTCAAAAAGATAAGTCTTCCTGAGGAGAAACTCCTTTTCAAGTTGTTCTTGTTGGAAGACAACATGCTGTTCGGATGGTTTGCTCTCTGAAGGGCTTCTCTCCTCCCAACTGTTTAAACCCCCAGCTCCAGACAATTTCAGCTACCCAGTGGAAATCTTTTTGCTTTCACCCCAACAATAGAGCACAGGGCATTTTCTACAGAAAATACAAGAGGCATAAAAATGCTTGGATTAATCATCAGAACAACAGGGCAAGGAAAGGCAATAAAAGACAGGAGGAGATTTAATTTACCAGGGTTTTGTTAGATAGATGCTGAAAAAAATATCATCCAAACATACTTGTTTCAGGTACCTCAGAAGATGAGAAAATTCAGTAGCATCTGGCAGCAGCTACCACTTAATATCTGTCATTTAATCTCATTGAAGTGCATTATGTCAAATCATTACCTTAATGAAGACTTTAATGGAAGAAGGGAGGAAAATAATAGATATGCTTCGAAGAAATAAAGCTGTGAAGTTGCTTAGTTTTTAACCTGGTAGGGATTTATCTCCCTCTCCTCTGGCTCCTGCCCTTCCAGGGGTGTCCAATCTGCCTCTCTATCAAAAATAACACATTTCACATGCTGCCCAAGTGATGCATTTATTAATTCAGATACAATAGTGTAGTTTCTGAGCTTGAAACAACCCAATATTTAAAAACATGATGTCCAAGCATTAGCCCATCACTGCCAAGGGACCACTAAAACATGTCTCCAAGTGCCACATCTACGTGTCTTTTAAATCCCTCCAGGGATGGTGATCCTACCACGGCCCCTGGCAGCCTGTGCCAGTGCTTGGTAAACCTTGAAGAATTTTTTCCTAATGTCAAATCTAAACCTCTCCTAGCACAAACTTGAGGCTGTTTCCTCTCATCCTATCACTTCTTACTTGGGAAAAGACATCAACACCAAATTGACCTTTATTGACTGTTCTCATTCCCTTCTGAGGTCCTGCAGCTATTTAATTTATATTTTATTTTGAACAGCCATTTGGAAGAGATTTTATAACACCCTCATGTGCTGATTTCCACCATGCCCAGGATGTGTCTCTCATGGTCATATTGATCTTGAATTTACTTCAGCAGGCTAAAGTGACACTTTCTTTGGTGAATAAACTACCTTCTAAATTTATCCTGTCTACACAGGTTTCTGTGCACAAAACCTGAAAGAAAAGCTCATTGAAAATAAAATGAATCAAGTCAAATGACTTTCCCTTTTTGATGCCTGAAGAACTTAAGAAAGAAAGGAAATGTGTACTTTTTCCAGCACGGATGTGGTGGAGAAGGTAAATGAGCTCCTCCCTGACCCCAGCTCCCATGTATTTCCCAGTTAGCCTTGCCTCGTGCTGCAGATATGCAACAGCTGACTCCAGACATTCTAGATATTTAAAAAAAAAATTAAAACTAGCCAATTTTTCTCAAATTTATGCAAAAATGTGACATTTCAACTTTCTGTTTTCTCCCCCAAACACTTCTCCAACTCTGAAAAATTCAATGTGTGATCCTGTGGCAGAGGCCCTGCTGTGGCGTCAGACATCCCCCTGACTTCCAGAAGCTCCCTTCCCTTCCCAGAGCTTTGCTCCTTGCCGTGCCTCCGGGCCAGTCTGCTGTACAGGTGGAGCACTCGCTGCTCCTCCCGGCTGGGGAAGAAGGAGGCAGCGACCTGGCGGCACAGGCGGCGCGCGAAGGCGCCCAGGAACGCCGCGCCGTAGAGGATGCAGAAGAGCAGCCCCAGCACGAACAGCATGGAGGGCTTGGGGGGCGTGGGGGGGCTGATCCCGCAGCGGGCAGAGCTGAAGATCAGCTGGTGCTGGTAGGTCTTGTTGAAGTCCTTGAGCAGCAGTTTCTTAGAAGGATTGCGGAGAATTTCGAATATGAAGGGCGTGATCCCTATTTTGACCTGAAATGAGGAGGCTTAAAATGTAAATGGGGTATGAAGAAACCAAAATCAACTGGTTACTAGAGAAACATCTGCCTGGGGGTGTGGAATCTCTGTTACAGCACTAAAAGAAGGACACTGAAGGGTGTGATCACTTCAGGCTGAGAAACAGGGAGGGGTGTGGGCAAATGAGCACTCTCACTGGGCAGGCTGAGAGCCAGGCCTGTCTGTCATCTCCATCCACAGACCTCATGGCATTCACTGTCTGAGATTCATGGGCAGAGACATCAGCCACACCATGGTATTAGTTGCTGAATATCTGAATATTGGAGGCTTTTTCTGAGCCCTGACTATTTTCCCGTAAATCCATCATAAGCAGGTATCTGCGCCAAGGATCCTGGGGCTGGGGAAGGAGGCAGGCTGTGTGGCAGAAGAGGGAAGCTGTAACACCAAGCCCAAGAATAATGAACTAGAAACTGGGGAGGTTTGTGGAAAGGATTGCAGAGGGCATCTACAAAGCCAGCAAGCAGGGATTTCTGCTGAAGAAACAGCCTGAGGGGCCATGCTCAGCATTTATCAGCTGTCCCCTTCCTTTTGGACTTGCACCCACTCCCAAGGGACTCCTATTCCTCCACCTTGCTTGGGAAGGGGCCTGGAGACACAGGGACATCTGTCTGCCCGGTGCCAGCAGTGTCTTTGCAGCACGAGGCACCGTTTGCTCCCCTCCAAGCTCCCGAGGGGCTGTAACCTGCAGAGCCTGTCTGCTGCAGTCGGATGCTCTGGGAGGGACAACTGAGGCTGTGCCACTGCCTCCTTCCCCAAGGCCTGCTGCTCATCCAGCTGGCTGCTGAGGAGGGAAGTCAGGATTGTGTAAATAAGGGCACAAAAACTGCAATGCCCAGCACCACCTCCCCGAAGGGACGCAGACACCCCACACAGGGCAGGACAGGGCACCCCAGCACTCGCCTTGTATTTGATGTTGAGAGCGACGGGCACGGCAGGGAACTGAGCTGCCTTTCTCACCGCCGTGTCTGCCACACCAAAGGCAAAGTGGTCCATGGCCACCACCAGCAGCAGCAGCACCAGGGCCACGGTGACCAGCATAGCTTGCACGAGGCACAGCGCCACTTCTTCCCAGGACAGCTTCAAGCCTGTAGGTCGGATGAGTTTTTTGGATGAGCCCACCAGGAGATGAGCTGCTCTTCTGTCCATGGCTAAACGCTCCAGCTTCTTGGTGATGTAAAAATTGTCAAAGCGGAGGTTGGTGAGATAATTTTTCAAATACCAGATGGACTCAAAACAGAGATAGAGCACGGAGAAACCAGCAGCCAGTCTGTTGGCTACTCGTATCGAGTCTTTGACCAGTACCTCAACAGACAAGAACTCTCTGCTCATTTTCTCACCAGCAAGGTGCATTTTTTGGTAAATCAAGGAGCTGTTCTGAAGCAATTGAAAGCGAAAATGTCCGTTCATAGGCTTATAAATGGAAGGAATTTCCATGGTTTCTTGGATTGCATCCCCAAGCTCCCAGGAAACTTTCTCTAGCAGGGCAGTTGAGTTCAGAAGGCTGTCAGAGGAATTCTTGCAGATGCACTTAATAACCTGCAGTATGGTTTTAATGTTGCTTATGATGTTGGGTGTTATGTTCACCACTGCGATCATGATGCAGGTGGAGAAGAGGAGCTTCCGGCCCTGTTTGGTGCCTAATGTGGGCATCATCATGCTGAAGACACAACGGGCAGGATGCACCAAAAGGAGAGTCAGGAGAAGGAGCAGACTGAAGGAGACGGCCGTGGCAACAGAGAGGTGCCAGGAATACTCCAGGGAAGCAAACATCCAGTTGTAAAAGAGGCCTCCTATCACTGCTGCGATGCAGGAGCACTGCAGAAACAAGGTCCATAGCTCTCTGCCATCTGCTGGGACAGGTTTGGAGTAAATCCACCACAGGTCTGCCATAGTTCTGTGCACCTTTGGGAACAGAAAGTCTTCACAGTAAACACGGGCTCTCATCCTGGAAAAAGAACAAGTACTGGGTGTTAGCAGAGGAAGTTCATAAACACTGATTAGGGGCTTTCTTGAGATGATTACCTGTGGGGTTTTAGATTGTCCTCCTCTGGTCTCACCCTTCTCAACTTCCCTGCTAACTTCCCTGAGTAGCTGGGGCTGAGATCTCCCCTGGCAGCAGCAGGACAGGGAAGTTCAAGTTGTTTATTGAAAAAGAAATACTAAGTACAATGTAACTGCTGATCATCAAGCACAGGAAAACATAGGGTTATTCTATTAAAATAGAGTCATTCTGAGGGGTTGCCTCATTGGCAGGGGTTGAGGCTTTAGTGCTTATTCAGAGGATGTTGGAGGGAAAAAGAGGAGGCTACTGGCTTCTGTGGAAATTGTTAGACCAGCTCTGGATTTCAAAGGTCTTACAGGGACAAGAGGCAGTTGAGTGGTGCTCTCCCTGCCTCTTTAGAGGAGGAGGCCAAACACAAATCTACATGTTTAAGGGTGACAGAGAAAACAGTTCCCCACTGAACCTACAGTGCCAGAGGAAGTTTCCAAGGACAAGAATTTGGCCACCACACAGACAGGATGAAATGTCCCATAAAGCTATTTAAATGTCTAATGGAAACAAACGTTTGGGAAAGAATATAATTTCTCAGGCCTCACGTCTGGAGTGACTCTCCAGAAACCAGAAAACCTGGAGGGGAGAAGAGCCTGTCCCAAGGGTTAAACCCAGCCAGGCAATCCCTGTCTCCCACTGCTGGACAGCAGCCTCAGCTACCCTTTGAGGGACAATTTTAACTAGGAAAAGGGGTTTATGGAAAAGCCATTCAACAGCTATCAAGACAGAGGGAAAGAGAGGGATTAAAGCTGACTCTACATACCCAATGGCAGACAGTTGCCCCAGACTCGCCCGAAAATTCTCCATGTTCCAGTGCCTTATTGCTCTGAGAGAGGATCCTGGATGTGGCTGCTGGGACAGGCAGGGTAGGAAACCAAGGCAGCACCAGACAGTCAGGACTCAAAACCCAGGATGTTTTTGAGGCAATTCAGATCAGCAACACTGGCAATCCCTGAAGTGTGCAAAACCTGGTGAGTGCAGCCCGGGGAATAACAGCACTACAGACCAGCACCAGGATGCACAGCACTGCTGGGGCTTTACACTGTTTCTGCTCTTACTCTTATTGCAGGGAAGGCTTATTTGAATGATGCATAGCTGAAAAAAAAATGAGTCAATGACACATGGGCTGACGAAGATGGAACGAGGATCATATGGAACCTGGGGTGTCATCATTCCTTGTGGGGAAATCAGATGACTACTCCTCACACTGCCCACCAGCAAGCAGGGCTGGCATCTCTCTCAGAGCAAAAGGGGCCTTTTCCTCTTTCAGACATCAGTCATAGCACAAAGGGCACAGCAGGATCCAGCAACCCGGTTGGTAACTGCTCATCTGTTCTGACAGGCTGCTGCTCCCTGCTGAAACTGAGCGCAGGGCTCACAAATGGCTCCAAGGCTCATCTCAAAGTCCTAGCAGAGGAACCTTTCTGAACCTTTCTGAATTCCCTATAGTCAGCAAATGCACTGCAGAGTAACCCAGCCACAGCTGGGATTCCCCAAACTGTTGAGAAGCTCCCAGATGCACAGGCCAGGCTGTGCAGTCCCCAAGGGACCGGCTTGCCTGGCCCCCAGGATGTGCCCAGCAGAGCTCCAGCCACCAGACCTGCTCACCTGCAGATGAGGACCAGCCGGGGCGTTTGCTCCTGGCTTTGAGCTCCGGGGTTACAGGAGCCTTCCCTGGCTGCCACCAAACCTGCCCCTTGGCCAGACATTCTCATGCTAAGCCACCATTTGTGGGCAAAGGTGACACAGCTCACCCAGCTGCCACTGAGCCCATCCCTTCTGGGGGCCTGCTGTCCCAGGCCAAGCCCTCCCACCAGCTGGGAACCGCCGGGCCCCTGGGATGTTCTCATGCTCGCCTGGGCGGGAAAGGGCAAAGGGCTCGAGGTCAACCCTGTCCCGGCCACCTCTGGGGACAAAGCACGTGAGGCTCTGCCCTCCAGAGAGGTGGGAGAGCAGCACCTTCCCCAGGGGACGTGGCTGGACACCATGGCAGTGCAGACATTGGAGGACAAGGAATGATGAGCACACGTCTGCCTGCTTCCTCTGCCCTGCCTGCAGGCACCGGCTCCCGGCTGTGCCCTTGTTGCTCCACTCAAGGGCTCGGCTTTACAGATGGGAGTTTTGTTTTTCCTGAGTGGCTGGTGGAGCAAAGCTTTCCTCCTGGTGCCCCGGAGTGCAGAGGCCAGAGGAGAAACTCTGCCTGGCTCCAGCCGGGAAGAGGCACCAGCCAGGCGGGCAGGAAAGAAAGTGCTGTTTGTTTGGAGCATCCATAGCAATGGCTTGCACAGGCCATGAATTAGGTCTTGAATTCAATGTGCACACTATAAGGGACTAACCCAAAAGAGCCATGGCTGGATCCTGCAAGGCTCATCAGCTTCTTCTATGGCTAAACTCCTTTCTCACTCTACTTCAGAGTGAACCGATATTAGCATCAGCCCCTGGGACCCCATCCAGGCTATGCAGGCAGCTTTCTGGGGCAGAAAAAGAAATTAATTTAGCAATAGGCTATAAAGAACAAAAACCTCTCGAGTCCACAACGTTGTGGTGTTTTCTTGAGTCTGCTACATCATCTGGCAAAGGCACCTGAGGTCTGTGGGGACACTGAGAAGTAACTCTGGCAGCAGCAAGAAGTATTTGTTTGCAGTCATACTTAGATTTTTTTCCACTGGCTCTGCTCAAAATTGTTGTCTGCCAACAACAATTGTTGGGCCTACAGCTCTGGGCTAACTTTGATTTTATACCATTAATGACCCGTAAATTAGCTAGAAACCTAAATGCCTAACCTTTCCTGGAACACAATGAACAAGCTTGCTTTGCAAAAAAAAAAAAATCAAAACCCAAAACCAAACAAACAAAAAACCCAACAAACCAAATACAGCAGCAAAACCCCAAATACCAGCGTGTGTGTTCATAGGGATACCTGGGGAGCAGCAGGTGAAAGCTGGGAGTGGGAAAGGGGCAGGACAGGGACATGGGAAAGGTGGAGCACACATTGCAGCGGAGCAACTGTGACATCTTGTGGTCACACTCTGCCCAAGGACCCTGAGCTCTGGCTCATTTTGGTTCTGAAAAAAAATACTCTGTGGTTGGGAGAGTTCTAAGATAAGGAGGAATGCTGTGTCCTCCCGGGATGCTCCAAGTGCCTTTTCCCACCCTGTGTCATTTCCAGATGGTATAAAAGGAATTTGCTTTCTTTACAAGCTCTGGTCTCTGTAGAGCTCAAGCTCTGAAATTTTCTTACATCACTGATTTTGACATTTTAGTACCACAGGAGGAAACTGAGCCCCACATCCTGTGAACAGCTTGCTGGAACTGAGACAGCAGGGAATTCTATTGGCACCATGGCCAGGAAGCAGAGCCTGGCTTTACCTGCACTAGGGATGTGCTTGTTCCCATCAGGACAGAGGTTTTAACCTCAGTTCCGAGTGCACGCTGCAGTGTTTGGACTGGGCCTGTACCAAGACACCTGCAAGTTCAGCCTGTGCTGACAGTGTCACCTTGTCATGGTGACAGGGATGGGAGGAGGTGCAATGCTGTACCCCAGGCAGAAAGTGGGGAAAATGAGCTATACAGCTTAAGAAAATGGCTGGAGAAAGAAGATGAATGAAGGGCTAAAATAGAATTATTTAAATCTGAAGATATTTCTCCATGGTAGTATCATCAGCGCCTGTTGATCATGCTATGCTCCCCTTTTGAGAAATTGAGGGTGTGGGAAAGCTTAACTGATCTTTCTTTGTGGTGGTTCTTTGTTAAAATCACTTGCAAATGAATGACTTACAGCAACACAGAGCCAGAGCATGCCATCTTTGGTCATTACTATAGAAATATAGGAAAATCCCAGCAATACCCTTTATGAGGGATAAAAGTGATAAGGGAACCAAGGCTATCTAACCTGCAATAGCTGAATTCCCTGTCATGCTGGATTTTCATTCATTTCATGACTCTTTCCCTGCCTCTCCTGAAATTCCAGCATTGCTGCTGAGTGCAAAGTGACGAGCACAGCTCTGGAATCACTCCCTGCTCTAAGGACCCACAGAGCAGCTCCTCCGTGTGAACAGTTTGTGGAGCAACTCGAATGCTTCTGGGATAAAAGGCAACGACAAAATGCTTTCCTACTATAAATAAACCAAAATTATTTTCCTCCGAGTGTCTCAGGAGAACATATGGATGTTGGTCCAGGACTGGATGTGGAACATCAAAGGAGTAAAGCAGAGATATTCTGGATGTTGAATTTCAATGCGTGAGTGGCATTTCCTGTTAATTAAAATTCACAAGGAGGCTGCTAATGTGAATGGCTTTTGTGATGGTTGTTGGATTTTTACGTTCCTAGAGAAATGGTGCATAGGCAAGCAAAGTTCCTTTGAAATAACACAAAGGTTATTACAGCGCTTGAAATACCCTTTCCTGGGAATTTTCATATCTCTACACATATCACAGACCCTTCAAGACTAATGGGGTTGACTTGCCATTAAAAGCTGCTTTTGGCAAATCTTAGTACTAGCAGCAGCAAATGGAATCAGAAGTTATTTATGCAGGCCTGTTCACCTTCAAACCCCAGAAGTACTAAATCTTAAAATCTCTGCTTGAAAAAAATTAATTAAAACTCAAGCATGCCAGACCAGTTCTACTCTCAGCAGCAGATGCCTGGGTATAAAGGAGCAGAATTAGGTAATGCTGTTGTCCACATGCCTTAAATCAGATCCTCTGGGGAGCCCTGGGAAATACAGGGGCTGCTGACAAAGCTGGCAAACAGGTCTTGGACTACAGGGCATCGGGATCCAGTTGCTTCTTTCACCTTTCCCAGATGTGCCAAGGTACATCTTTCCCATGTAGACCTTGGGTAAGTTGCTGGTCCTCTCTCTGCCTCAGTTTCTCACGTTGGCACAGAGCTGGTCCCCTCTCTGCCTCAGTTTCTCACGTTGGCACAGAGATCACAACCCTGCCCTAGCTGCATTTGTGAAATACTTCCTGATCCCTGGATAGACAGTGCCACAGGCAGGCCAGGACATTGGAAGTGATTTTTGGAGACCTCTACACAAACTCTGTGGTCTCAGCTCTGCTTTCAAGCCCAAGGAAAACCATCCTGGATTTGATCACCGAGGATTCACCAAGTCAGAGCTGAGACCATAAACAAACCTGCGACCCCAACATCTGCGAGGGAGCTGGACTGGATGTTTCCCTTTGGTGATCCCGAAGCCCTCGCTGCCTGTCCTCCAGGCTGCAGGGACAGAGGCAGCTCTGTCCCAGTGGCTGATGAGGATGCCCTGCAGCAGCAGCTCCAGCAGCTCAGGGCAGTGGGACCACGGGTCTCCTTTCTGCAGGCACAGCCTGTCCCTGTTCCCTGGCCCTGTTTCTGTCCCCTGGCCCGGGACAGCAATCCCGTGCTGCTCACGGACAGCTGGCTGAGAAAGCAAACTGCAGGGAGCAATTTTCCCTTCCCATTCAGCCCATCTTTGCTAAGGCATGATGAGGAGCATCCAAGCAGACTGACGGTGCCCAAATCCAGCGCAGCCAAGCAGAACAAGGATTTGGGGTGTGCTCAAATGCTCTCTGGCAGAGCAGCCCTGAGATGCTGGGCCAGGGGTTTTCCCATTGCTCCACCACTTAACAGGGCTGCACTGCCCTCCTGCTCCTCCTGAGGAGCCTCTGCCCAAACCAGGGATGAAGCTGGAGCAGGGAGAGGCTCAGGCTTTGCTTCTCTCCCCTCAAACTACAGAGCAAACAGGACCATGTGACGTGCTAACCAACGTGCTTTATTTTAAGTTATCCACAATCATTAAGGATTTTGTTTGAACATTAAGGATTTTTTTTTTCTTTTTATAATTTGATTGATCAAAGTTCCACATTGAATTTTGGCGATTTCATTTCAACCCCCTCGAGTTCCCACCTGCCACATCACCCCAAGGCAACCCCCATGGGGGGGGGTTGCAGCAGCTGTGGCTGGGGAACTTCTCCCTGCCAGCCCTCCCACCTGGCCCTGGGGGTTCTCAGCAGCACAGGAGCAGGGGGATGCACTGGATCCCTATCCCAGGCCAGTTCATCTTGTTAGCTCCATCAGTTTACATTGTCAGAGAAACCAGTCCCAGCACAGGGATCCAGTCACTCACCTTCCATAAAACAAGAATCAGATTCTTTATAATTCAATCATCTATTTCAATGACTGATGATTTAAGTTTAATATTTTATATTCTTACAGAAAATAAAATAAAAATAATCGGATAAAATGGTGATTAAAATCACTGTCAATTTGCAATGCTTTCATTGAAAGTACCCAAGCAATCTGATTTAAAAAGATGTTAAGAATCAAAGCCTATTTTTAAGAAATGTCAATAATATTCCAATGCAACTTGTCCACTGACCTGTGACTCAGCGAGTCATTTGTGAGTGAGTCAATCTCACAAACCTAAGACTGGCCACAGTTACCAACGGTGAAACACCACCGATGTCCAAAGTTCTGCAGAAATTAATTTGGTCCCAAACCCCCATCCGTGTACTCAGTGCAAAGAGCCAGGCAGCAATCGCTGTCCCAGGTTTTCAAAACATTGAACACCTTTGGAAACAAACTGTGGCCTTCCAGTTTCCAAAGCATGGAGCAATGCACCGAGTCCTGCCAACACATCTCCCGAGCCATCCCTTCCCACGCAAACCTGAAGAAATAGTCTTCATCCTCCATGAGAGAATTACTCATGAGATGGCAACGAGACCCCAGCCTTACACCCTCCAGAAGCACCTGGCCACGCCACCTTCTCCCCGGCCAGATTCTGATACGCTCACTCACATTGGGTTGCACATAAATACTCCAGTTGCCTCTGCCCTGTTGCCAGGGCTGCTTTCCAAAACGAGGTAGGGTATCAGAAGCTAGAGCAGCCAGGCTCGTCAGCTCTCATGAGGGGGACAGGTATCTACCCAAAGATTCTCTATGCTTACAGGTTGTCCAGTTAATGACCACCTGTGACAGAAGGACTCTGGGAGAGTCAGATTTGTACCTGAAAAAGGTGGGGAAAGATCTCCAGAGGAAAAAAAAAAAAATGTTGTGACACTGACCAGAATTTCTAAAAATAAAATCAAACCAGGTCCCACACAGTGTGAGTGGCCATGTGGCTTTTCCTCCTGTGCAAACTCTGACGATTCCAGTGCCCCAGTCCTAAGTGAGTGAATCCTTCCCCGGGGGTGGCTTTGTTCATATTTTATTTAGTGCACTTAAAGTGACATTTTCTACAGCTGTCACAAGGGAGGTGGCATTTTCTGCATGGATGTTGGCCCATGCAGGGAAGGTCCCCAGCTGGAAGATGCTCTTGGCCCATGTGTTCATAGCCAAGCTAAGAAGGAGAACTCCCATAAGATTCATGAGCAACCCAGTTCTTGCCTACAAAAGAAATACAAAGAGAGATGTTGAGTTTAGACTGGACATCTACA
Source organism: Regulus satrapa (assembly GCA_013396955.1). NCBI lineage: Eukaryota > Metazoa > Chordata > Aves > Passeriformes > Regulidae > Regulus > Regulus satrapa. Next base: position 76,217 of record VWZN01008002.1, read on the forward strand.
GCATGTGAAGCACGAAGCTATTTGAATGCAAACATTATAAAAATGGAAGGCTTGATTGCTGTTAATATTAGCAACATCTTAAGCAGGCTTAAAGCCACAAAGGCCATTCTGCAGCTGCTTACCAAGCTTTGATCCATCAAAAACATTAACATCTGTTTAGCCTCAGGAATGTGAGCAGGAACTGGGACTAAGCCTAATTTTACTCATAAGCTTTATTTTATTGAGCTGGGGAAATTTTCCTGCATCCAGAAACCGATGGAAGTTGAGCTGCTGACCCTAGAGGAACAGGACAAGGGGCTGGGGGATGCTGACCACATTCAAGACTATTTTTGTCACCATTTGGAGCCATGGTGGGTTCAAATTTCAACTTCATACACACTCCTTCCATCCTGTGTCCTCAAATACTGTTGAGAACAGCATCAGACTTATGTCTTCCCATTTTACTACCTATTGAAGTACTAGCAATACAGAAAAACCCCTTCTTTTAACACCCAGGTTGATTGTTTTCATAATTTTATGTATATAAAGGAACTTACCATATCCTTGACCATCAAATGTCCAGAGGAAAACGCAATTGAGTTGGGAGGTGTTGAGACTGGCAACATGAATGCATAGGAGCATCCTATAGTTCCTGGTATCATTAAATAGAGGGGGTTTACTTTCAGACGAATGGCCTGGAAAACCAGAAAGGAACAGAAATTGGACCTTGGGGATTCGAGCTGCCAAGAGATGAATCAAAGGATGCAAATAGCCACAGCACTCTGCATGGCCCTATCCCACACTCTGTGATAAATAATCACATCTCTCACAACAGTCTGAAGGATTATTATCCATCAGTGCCCACGTTCTGCTCCAAGGCTTGTTGCTCCCTCGGGCATCGAAGACCCTGAAGCCCAGGAAGATTCCCCAGGGCCTGTCCCAGTACAGACCCAACACAAAGCTGCCCACCCAAGGGGCAGGGCAGGGAGGGGGGCAGAGCATGAGCTGGTCTTGCCACGGGATGACCTTACCAGCTCTGCCAAGACAGGCAGAAAGATGATGATAGTGGCAGTGTTGCTGGCAAACTCCGTGAACAAGGCAATGACAACTGTGATGAGGATGACAGCCACGGGAGGTGGCACACCCTCCAAGGGATGCAGGCGGCCTCCAATCCACACAGACAAGCCGGACTCCTGCAGAAGGGGAGAGTAAAAACAGCTGTCATCCTGCAGGTCCTCTCCTAGAACTTGTCCTCGGGGCGTGTCTCAGGAAATAAGACACAAGGAGTAAGTTGTGACCTCCTTAGTTATCTGCTGTGTATTGCTGTCACTTGGAGATGAGAAATATGTCCTTTCAGTGTGATGACTCCATCGATACAAGTATTCCAAAGCCAGATGAGAGCACCAAGTGACGCCCTGATAAAATCCAGCCCTGCCGGGCAGGATGATGCCACATGGCATCTGCTGTGGGCCTCACCTCACAGCCCTTGGCCATGGCGAAGCCTCCTCCAAGAAGCAGGATGATGTTCCAGGGCACCGTCTCCTGGGCCTTCCTCCAAGTCAGCAGGGGCTGGGTCTCTGTGTTTGGTGCTGGACAAAGAGGAAAGGCCTGTGTCAAAAACCCACCTGGAGAGGAGCATCAGGCATCACCTGACAGAATGATATCACGAGTCTGACAGCAGGGCTGGAGCTCATTGCCCAGGAGCTGCTGATCAAACACACACATGGAGTGTCTTGAGTTAGCCAACTAAAGGAACATTTAACTTAGTGTCAGATTTTTAAAATAAAAAAATAAATAAAGTTTTCTTTGAGGCTTTTTTGATTTAATATTTAATATCTGGATAATTTTCTCTCTGTAACAGACATAAACATTGTCTTCAACAGATGGGGGTCCATATAAAGAGGAAATTTTCTGTCATTTGAATTACAAAGATGTTAATTTTCCATTTTCATTCAACAGCCAGTGAGTTTTACAGCAGAGAGCTCATCTCCCCTAAAACTATTTCTTAAAATGCGATAAAGTGAGCTTTGTTGTATGGAAGGAAGCACTAATGGGACTGAAATTTTCTGTTGGAAAAGGGCACATATTTTATCCACAGGAGGCCTGATGAAACATCTTCCTGTGTGTGGACAACACAACAAACGTGCATGACTCAGAGCAGCTGCTACTTTGTTCCCACAGACCCCAGGCAATGCTCCATCATCCACAAAGCGCCTTCATCATCTCCTTCTCCCCATTCAGATCATCTCTTATTCCAAGCAGTTTATTAATTAAAATTTGTATTTCATTGCTACTCAAGAGGACAGACCCAAGACTTCAAAACCTGCTGGAGAGTTTGAGCCTTGGGCGTTCAAATCCTAAATGATTCTAGAAACTGAGGAAGGGCACCTATATCTGAGAATGGACAACCAGCCCAGCTGTGCCATCTCAGAGGTCCATGCTGCCCTCCAAGGACAGGAGCTGTTGGGAAGTCAGACTCTGTTCCCCCATCAGGTCTGCTATGGTCAATGAACACCCATTTCAGGTCCCCTCATCCCACCATGGCATCAACCCTGACAGCTGCACGAGTAACTGAGTCATTCCTGCCATCAGCAGCAGGGCAGTGACTGCTAAGCCTCTGCTGGAACTTCAGAAAATTAAAAAAAAAATTAAAACAAAAGCCTCTCTAGGATGAAATGGCCCCTTGGAGGCACAGTGCCCCACACAGCCAGTGCTGCTGTGCTGCTCCAAGGGGGGACAGCACTGCTGCCTGCCCTGCCAGGACACAGGCAAGCACAGGGTTCCTGCCTTCACGGCTCTCCTACTCACCTTTCAAGTCAAACCACCACCTGAAGGAAGGTTTTTGTGAAGGGAAGAAGAACAGTATAATCACAATGGTGATTCCTGTAACTGCATCGGAGATAAACCTGTCCAAAAGCAGCAGAAACACTTGTAAGAAGCACAAGGCTGTAGAATTACAAAGTTTATGAGAACAGGGATTTACCAAAGAAGATTACAAGTTTCCATCAGGTTTGAATAATGGTCGTTGTTCACAGTTTTTTTCTTTTTTAATTCCCTACAAGTCGAGCTACATTTCTACCGTGGGCTGTGAACCCCCCAGAAAAAGCTGCCCTACAAAAGTAAAAACCAGGATCTAATCCCCTCCACACTGATGTTCTAGTTTTCTGATTGCAGAGTTCTAAGGACAATTTTCCTCAGGCTATTGCAGGAAGGAAGAGAGACAGAGCCCAAACCATCTTATTTATATGAATTCTTTGCAAAATGCTCCACTCTCAGGTGAAAGGCAGGCTCCATCCAGTAAAAAGCTTAAGCATGTGTTAGATTTAAGGAGTTATCAACTGATGAGGAAAAGGTCCATAACTACTTTGTTATAATAAGGAAATATTTATCAAACTAGGGTTTGAAAAACCCCACAAAGCTATGAATGTCTCTTTTTAAAAGAAATAACAGCACCCTCTCTGAGCTGTAGCATTCCCTTACTCCTGTATCTATTCATCTTCACAAGGTATGGTGGTCACAGGGAACACAACCTTGGCAAACAGACAGGACAGCACTCAGACTCAGCTCCTGTCATCTCTCTTCAGTCTTCAGACCCTGGTGAAATCACTGGATTGCCTAAACTCAGTATTTCACTGTAAATATAGCTATAAACAGCTTGCCCAACATTAAGTCCTAGGAATGGCCTCAAACAGACAGCATCACAACTTCCCACTAGCTTCATGCATCTCCTCTAGGAGAGAGAAAAAGGAAAGCTGGCTCTGCTACTTGATGCTCAATTAATTTATTCCAGGAAACCCGAGTAGAGTGTTAAGTAACACAATCAGAAACTCGGGAATGTCAATGACTTGGAAATGTTACTGCAAAGTGGCAGAGTGGAATGAAAGCAAAGTCTTACCCTGGTGCAAACAAGCTTGCCCAACCTGGAATGAATTTGGGATCCCTGGAGAACAGCATGATTGCAAACATGCAGAAGAAGAAGAAAATTGCCTGTTCTGCAAACCTGAAATGGAAAGAAATGAGGTTAAAATGCTGATGTGCTAAAGGGGTGGATCCAAGCTGGGACAAGTATCCAGCTCCTGCTGCAGCATCTTGGCTGAGAAATGAGGCTGATTTTCTAAAAACAGCTACAGCGAAACACTGGAACAGACTGTAAATCTATTTGCAAATACTGGTGTTTGCCAGCAATACTCTCTTATTGGAAGACATAAAGAAGAAGAAGATCAGAAGGAGATCAGGAATGTCCCAACAGTTGGATGCAAGGCTGACCCTCTGGGTGTGGCAGAGAGGAAGGGCCAAGCAGCTCCTCATCTCCCTGATCTTGTCCCTCCAGGATGCCAGCCAGGGATGGTGGCACTGCAGCTCAAGCAATACAAAAGGATGATTGAGATTCAAATCATACATGAGACAGCAGGAACAAATTCCTCCAAGGTCAAAATCTAAACACTGTCCCTTAGACACATGACAAACAGCAGGGTAAAAGGCAATATCATTCACTAAGTATCTAGTGGAGTTAAGGTTTAACCAAGGTTTAAGATGATGCCTCAACATTCTATTTAAAATCTCTCTGAGCACAAGCAAGGGCATATAAGCCCTTGGAAGAGGCTGCTTGAGCTGATTTTTAGTTATAGGGTTGCTAATCAAATTGGTAGAGCTCAGCTTAATGGACTTTCCCACTCCTAGATCTCAAAGTGGGACTTTGATTCTTTCAGAGACATTTTGCAGGCTGCTCGATAATGTACTGAATGGAACAAATAAACCAATTTCTTTCATTTACAGCACAGGCACAGAGAGCTGTCTTTGAAGAACCACTCCATGTTCCACACAACAGAAATAATTACAATGTCGATAGCACGACACAAACATCCCTGGATATTCACAGCATTGCCCTGAGTATGAAAATATTATTTTACAGTTGGGGAAACACAAACCATTTAAGGATAAGCCCTACAGTTTCAATAGTCTTCAGTAGTCTTGGCTGCCCATAATGTCAGTGGATGATTGGACATATGCAGGGTTGGATTTCTAGAGATACTCAGCTTTTCCTCTGCTGCTGCCTTACTCAAAAATATAATCTCCATCATTGCAGTTTGTACCAGCTTTTACTTTCCTCTATTGACTAGCATAGTTGAGGGAATTATTCTGAGACACTAATTTCTTCCATGGCATGGATCTGATTTCTTACTATATACTTTCTCTGAGCTTTAAGATTCCTTAAAGTATATCCACAATCCATATGATTCATATCCATATGATTCACCAGCCTTCTCAGAAAATGCCTCCTGCTTTGCAAGCACAAGCCTTTGAAATCCAGTCTGTGTTGGTTAGCACCTAACACACACAGAACTGGGTTTGTTCCTGGAGAAGAAAAATCATAAAGTGTAATTAAACAACCCAGCATGAATTCCCTCTATAACAGGAATGTTGTTCTTCAGAAGATTTGAGTTCAAGCTGCTGTTTGCAATTATTCACGCTAGCAAAGGTGAGGAGGCTGGAGCATGCAAAAAGCAAAGTTCAGCGAGTTACAAGCAGACTGAGTAGAAATATAGGTATAATTTTTTTTTTTTTAAAGCTCCATTCTCCACAGTCCTCCCCACTTACAACAGGATATTTCCAAATCCACTTTATTTCTTTCTCATTTCTACCCCAACTTTATGACTCACTTTGTTGGACCCAGTTTCTGATAGTCCTCCTTTATCACCTCCTTGGCTCGGGCTTCTGCATCCACTCTTATATTTGACTTTTTTGTTTTCCAGCCCCTGCCAAGAAACACAATTATATTTTTACATGCCTCTGACCTAAGTGACACATAGCAAGTAATTTTCTGCACAGCACATGCCGGACTCAGTGTCCTTCTCCAGAACCTGCTCTTTAAGGTTCAAAGAGCTGCACATCTCTGGCAGCTCCATTGGTGTTATCTTCAGATTATGAATACTAACAATGAAAATCTCTGCTGAGAGAAAGGTAATAAGCCTTTGTTTTATATATCCTTTGTCTCTGCATTCACACAAAGGCGACCCTGCAGAGGTGAGGAAGTTTCCTCTCATTTATATTCTGAACTGTTTCCTCCAGCATGGCCTGTGGTTGCCAAATGAAAGTTCCAACATTGCAGGATTTCCTTGTCTTCCTTCCAAGCAAGTTACCTACTTGGGCAGAACGGCTAGGAATAGGGTGACACAGAAAATTCATCTGTGCCTTCATTTTTCAAGTCACTTGTAATTTCCTGGGTGATCCCAGGATGCTGCTGAGGATCAACAAAAATGTGAGGAATTTCTAAGTGGCCGGGAATGTTAATGTGCTCCTGGCTAAGCCTCTTAGCCTGGCTGCACACAGTTTGCTCCTTTGTAGCATGTGCATACAAATGATATATTCATATCTTGCACTTCATCACCCATCTCATGACACTGAACCTGGTTTCTAACACTGCCTGTGACCTTGATTAAACCTACAACCCCAAATTTCTGTATCAGGCGCATCTGCCCATCCCTGTGGTCCCTGCCCTTCCTTAATTCATTTATGGTTTCAAAGGAATATGGTGGCTGGATGTTCTAAACAGATTAATGGTTGATCATTCAGAAGCTCCTGCACTTTAAGTTCCTGGCCCTGTAATTTCTTGTTTGATGGGAGGTGTTATTGACAGGAGCCTCAGTTCAGCCAGCCCACACCTCGGCCTTTCAATGCCTTTTGGATTCAAGCAAAGCTGAGGTGCCCAGCTGCCTGTGCCCCGCTGCAGACACCGAGAACCTGCCCCAGAGAAAGCCCAGCCACTGTCCCCAGGCAGCTACAGCCCAAGCATCCCAACAGGCTCCTGGGGAGCCTTGGCCGTACTTGTGGAGCTTTGCAGCGTCCCCTCCACTCTCACCACGGGGGAATTCTGGTATCCAGCTATCCCAGAGCAGCCAAACCAAACACGGAGCAGCACGTTCCCTGAGCAGCTCTGCCTTCCACCGGGCTCTGGCCCCTTCCCTCACCTGAGGGGCTGGGGCTGTGCCCAGCCCTCGCCACGGGACAGGGGCACTCAGGCTCGGCTCTGCACGAGCCTGGCACCCGGTGTGAGCAGCACAGCTCCCGGCAGCGGGAGCCAGCCAAGCATCACACAGCAGCACGCAGAGCCTCCCGAGAAGCCCCACCAGCAAGTTAAGGACAAGCCTTTGGCATTTTCTGGATGAAAACTTTCCCATTGATCTTTTTTTTTTCCCTGTGTCTGAGACAATGTAAATATTTGGACACCTGTTCTCTTTTTTTCCCCTCTCCCCACATTTGCATTTTAAAGTCAAAACAACAATTAAAGGCTTTTCTAAATATCACAAATTCTGTATGGTCCCTGGAGGAAGCAAGATTCTGACTTTGTTAGGATCACTTGTGAGAGAGTGGAGGGGGGAAAAGGTCTCTCCATGAGCAGCAGAGCAGTGCTGCAATCGCTTTAGGCTGTGCACACGAAGGGCTTGCATGTGTCCAGCAAAGATTTACCGGAAAAACATGTTATTCTCAGTTACAGATTAACATGTTGTTGTAAAATTAAGCCCTGTTGTGAAGTAATCTTTTCCAAACTCAGGTTTTTGCCCCAAGAAGAAATCCTGTCTCTCTTATGGGGAACTAAGATTTTATCACGGTCTTCAAAGCTAGACCCTGCTTTCCCTTCTGTCATTAAAAATTGGCCATTTACCCTCCACAGGTCAAGGTCAAGCAGTAAAACAACCTTTAAAAATTATACATTTAACTGAAGGAATATAACACATACTCTGTGCGTGTATTTCAGTCGGATAAAGTATGTGCAACTCTGAGACATCTTTAAAACCTTCCCTTTGTATATCAGCTTTTTAAAAATAGATTACTTGTTATGAGATGGGCCTGCTAGAGTTAGCTGTAAATTCCCCCACTTTCCAGGAGATATCAATAGATTTAGAATGAGAAGCATGATGAACATGTATTTCATAATACTAATATAACCAGACTACATATATGTATAGTGAGTAGAGAAGGACCTCAGGTTAATTCCTCCATACAGGATGGAGATCCATAGCCATCCCATGAGAAGAAAAATCAGCATTAAAGGAAATGCAAACATAAACCAAGAACCAAAGTTCACCACATCACATTCTGGAAAATAACTAAGCAAACGGGAAAAATCAAGTTAATGCAAGATGGGAAAGCAACCCTTCCATCCATGGGTAAAAAAGCATCTGAAATCAGCAGTGACATATCCCACAAACCTACCCCTGTGCATTTAAAAGCTAGCCCTGTGCGTGCCTTAGGAGTTCTATGGAAATGTGAGGAGTGCTGTGTTGGGACAACTCCCAGGACACCCTGCCACCCCCATCTCACCCAGCCCAGCTGTGCAAGCCTGCAATGCAAGATCTGAAATCTCTCTCCAGATGGCCATTGCCTTCATACAAAGATACTCCCGAACACCCAGGACTCAATCCTGCTACAGAAACTGCTGCAGAGTCTGGACATGAACCTCACTGGGACGCTGCAGTGCCCAGGGCAGCCTGTATGTACTTCTAGCAGAGGTCAGCAAAAGTAAGAAATACCTAGGGGCACCTGGGCTGGCACAAATCTCTCCTCCTATGCTCACAGGAGGAATATTTTATGACTGAGAAAACAGGCCAGAAGTAGCGGGTTCATTATTTTTCTTTCTCCCATACAGCAGTAGATATAATTGTTCACAAAATGCTACAGGGTCTGCTTCATCAAAACAGTAACCAGGTTAAATCGTAGGCCTGGAGTCTAGTCACATTAAATTCAATGGGATTAAAAGCATCAGTGAGTTGAAGAACACATGTTCCAGTTTGGCTGACAGCCTGCCTGGCTATGCTGGATACCTGCTTATTAAGTCTAAGGTTCGTGCACTCCCTGCTTTCATATCCCAAAACATTCTGGAAGGGCATGAATTTTCTAAATCAGCACTCAGCACAGAAAGGAATTTCCTACAGGTATGAAGAAAGTGTCTCTGTCTTGCAGGATTTACAAGGATCCCCAGGACAGCCTCCCATACCTCTTCAGCTGTCCCAGAAGGATGAGGTTTGGTGCAGTTCCTGTCAGCGTTGCTGTACCTCCGATGCTGGCTGCATATGGGATTGAGATGAGGAAACCTTTCCATATGTTTGTTTTGTATTCCTCCTCCTTTTTTAAGTCTGAGAGAGTATCACTGGAAAGCTCCTTCTCCTCCGCCAGATCTTTGCTTTAAAATAGTCCAAAAGAGAATCCGGTGAAAGCCCTGGTTTAAATACAGTGCAACCACTTCAGAGCCTTGACAGAAGGAAAATTCCCAGTTTTTAGAAATCCAAGCTACCAGTGTGCTCAAGGACACCTTAGCAGCTCAGTGCTGCAGAGGGGTCTGCTTGGTGAAGTGCCACACAGGACTGTCAGCCTAGCAGAGGACAGAGCACCCTCAGACCCCTCCACAGGAGCTGAGGGTGCCTGTGCCGTGCCAGCCCCTCAGCAGCTTGTAACACTGAGCATAAAGTCCACAGGACTGCCAAAAGGAAAAAGAACTGCAATTTGATAGATTTGAGGATAGAAACATCTGTTCCTGTGTTCCTGAAAAGATGCTTCCTCCCCATCCTTGCTATCAAAGCAGGACCATCGCCAGTGTGTAAATCCTGGGGGGGTTTTACATCATCGGCTTCACGCATTTGATGTTCCTGAGAAAACCAAGGCACAAATCCCCAGCAGGAGACACCTCTGGCTATGATTTCAGAGTGGCTGAAAAAAACCTCTGTAATGATTTGGACATGCAAAGGGATGCTGGACACACAGAGAAGGGTTTTTATCATCAGGCTGCTAGCGATCGGGATGTTCGGTATAATCAAAACATTGAATTTCAAATTCCTAATACTTCGTCTAGCTCAGGGGATAATTCTCTCTCAACTCTCTAATACAAACTTTATAGTTAACTTACTCCTCAGTACTTGCCAGAAACTGCATCTCAGTTGGTACAGTGTAAAGTTTATTCTGCTGTAAAGATGCTGAAAAAGAAAGATGAGTACTTTAAAACAGTTCAAAGCATCTAGAAAATTCTCCTTGAACCAAACAGAGGGACAGAGGAAACAACTGCCATTTTAGAGGAGGGGCTGTGCAATGAAGGGCGAGCTCACACCAAGGGGATGGGGTCAGGAGCACCTGGCAGGGATGAAGGAGCCCACCTCCAGCTGCCACTGCTCCAGCCCCACCACAGCTCCCAGCTTCTCCTCCAACACCCAGACACTTGGTGCCCCTACTGCTTCTGCCACAGGTTGGCCTTTGGGATCTTCCAACACAGCCAAGACTTCCAGGGCATCCCTTACCAAGTCACGGGTTTGGGGTGGGTTTTCCTGGGTCAGGATTAACCATAAGTGATTTTAGGGTTAAACACTTTTGGGCCTTGTTGTGTCTGTAAGGCAGGTTCCCCAAGGCACAGCAGGAGCACTTCCTGTCACTGAGCTTCATTCCCATGGCTGAGAACTTTACACCCTGCAGACATCTAGTGCAATCCCCATAAGGCTGGAGTCCCTTCTTTAAAGACAAGAGTGAGACACATTTGGGGATTAGGTTTTGTCCCAGGCCCTCCAGAAGCCACCCTGGCAGCAAGGACCATTCCAAGCCCATCATCATCTCCACAAATGACAGACCCTGCAGGCTGAGCAGTCAGTCCAAGTAAACACCACTTCACCACACCAACCCATGGGAGAACTCAGAAATCAAAGAAATGGAAATGCAATACAATCACTCTCTGTTACCAGACCTGGCATTAAGGCTCATGGCATTTGTGGTCATGGCTTGACCTCCTGAGGCTGTGAGATGTGCTACCAAACCCCATTTCCCATGTTCCTCATGGGATTGGAGCAGTTGTGAGTTTTATCACCTTCAGCCCAGGTGGCCCTTCCCCACCCCTGCTGGCTCTGCTGCCTTTCCTTGTCCTCTCTGCGTGGTTTTGGGCCCAGAGGTTTGTGTGCCTACACTTCCCTGCGCTCTGCAGACAGCTACATATGGAGCCCAATTCCTGGTACTGCCACCCTAGTAACCCCAAAATTTCCTTGCACCCCTTCTTAGCCCAAAACCCTTCCACTCAATGTGACCTAGAGATCTAAAGCATGGAGAGAAGCCAGTGGTCAAAGTCTCTGGGCTTGCTCACGTGTGGGCCGAGACATCGTGCTCACTCCAGCTCAGTGAGCCAAGGATTTTTGCAATGTCATGTTTTACACATCACTAATTTCCTGAATTGGAGTTAATTGACTTGGACACACACATGCTGAGCTTTCATCCCAACCTTGCCACGATGAAGGGATGTAATTAGAAGGATGAACATTAACCCATGGTTGAACTGTTGATCCTGCCATGGATTTAGCCCAAAGGCTCTTACATTTCTGTCACACCGAAAATCAGTCCTGGCTCTGCAAAAACATTTCATTCTACCTCAACATTTTAATTTTTTTTTCCCCCTGCTAAACTCAGACTACCAGCCCATCTGGGCAGGACCATCTGTCCAGATGAGTTATCTTTCAAGGAAGGATTGCAAAGGTAACCATGCAAAGGAAAGCCAGGCATACTGCAGAGCTTTTCCCATGAAACTTGTAAAAAAGGGTTTGAAAATTATTATGAGTCTGTAAGTCGAAAAGGCCAAAGATAACAGAGTTTGGACCCAGGTGTACACACCTCTCACAGAGCAGTATGGGAATTCTGTGGCTATTTCACCAAAATACCTCATACACCTTAGAAGCAGAAATGCTTTTCCTAGATAATGTTTGATTTAATTACATTTTTACTGTTTCTAAAAGGTCGAGAAGACCTGAAAATTACTATTTTCACCCACTGAGGGATGCAGGCAGCAGTGCTGTGGTGACACCCTGCTAACACTGCCTGGCATTAGGCAGCCAAACCAGGCAGCAATGTCCAAAAATGCACATTTCCCACCTACCCCTTTAGAGACATAATTTCCAGGTCTGTGACTCAGTTACACCTCAAGCACTGAATGCAGTTGATCTTGAATTTGCAGAATATTCTCCATGAAGGAAAAAAAAAAGAATGGAAATATTTTCTTGTAATTTTTACCTGGAGATATTTAAGGTGCTCAGGGAAATGAAATATTGCCAGTGCTGGGTTAGTGGGCAGAAGCAGGAGAGAGGTCAGGCTCACTGGCACAGCAGCTTCCAGCTTGTCACACACTTATTGCTGGAGATGTCAGACAGAATTGCAGGGCCTAAAAGGAAAGTTCTAAAAGCTGAAAAACACCTGTTGGTGTTACATTTATAACCCTGCTTTGATCTGCCAGAACCAGATGGGACTTCAGCCACCCACCCTCACTGCCTGCTCACTTGCATCGGCGTGTGAAAATGAACAAATTATTACACCCAGTTTTAGCTGTCAGTGACACAAGAATGTAAGTATTTGCTGATCTATAACATAGATCTATGTGGAGCTGAGCATGGACATAAGTGATCGAAAGCTTGAGATTCTCTCATCAGGAAGAAAGTGTCACCAACTGATCAGAGATCACTTAAATGTAGGCACCGTCTGTGTAAGCACAAAACTGTTTTCATACACTTGTTAATATTTTTTTCCTCTAAGTCAAATGCTTTGAAATTTCACATATTCTTTATTATATTTTAAATTGCTATTTTTAGCCACTCAAATATTTTTTAGCCTCATGGACTCTACCACGGTGTTATGAAACCAAGTCAATTGGCAGAATTACCCTATCTTGTGCCATTGTACAAGTTTTCTTCCCCATACAGCTCCCTTCACAAATGAATCTGTCTTTTGGGGGCATGGATCCCAATTCAGATAGATTATAAATATTTAATATACTATGAAATTAGTATACCTTTTTCTCATCTGCACATCTTCACTCCTAAATGTAACATCAGACTCATCACTTTTGACTGACTTCAAGTCTAGGGCTTCCTTCAAGGAACTCAGCTTTGCTCATCCATTCAGAAAAATTACAGAAAAGGATGAGGCTACCTTGGGACACTGAAGTTCAAATAAAAAGCCTACATGAAAATATGCATTTTGATGTACAAAATGTTGTACATTTTACAGGTGATTCCTCCTTCACTTGTATCATAAATAACTTTTAAAAGGCTTAATCTCAAAAAACAACAGAAAAAAAACCCCAAACAACAAACCATCATCACACCATCACATGATATTTGCAAAGCATGACTTTATTCATTCTTCTACCTGCACGCCCCTCCCTTGCCTTCTCTGGTTTCTCTTACCACTGCAAGTGCTGTGAATCAAGAACCTTAATTCTGTGCTTAACAGTATCTAGGGCAAGGGAGGGAATCTTCCTTTTATATGTTCCCAAACTCTACTGTATTTACAGCCACAACTACACAGTCAGTTTCAGAGGCTGGGGACAAAAAGGTTAAAAGCAGACTGACAAAACACAGAACAGGAAATTATAGCAAGGAAATCAGTGGGGTTGATTTTAATAGATGCAAACAGTCAAAAATTCATAAAGCAAACATGATAAAGCAACCTGGAGTGCAAATAGCTCATGATTGCTAAACATCAATGATGAATGATTAATTATATCTTTATTAGAGTGTGCACATGTTAGAGCCATCTTTTGGGGACTCCTTTATCTACCTTAGGACTCACCAGGAACTAAGAAGGCATTGCTTTTAAATCACAGATGAATTACTAATTAGTGCAAGAAGAAGCAGAAGAAGAAGAAGCTGTGACCACTGCTCCAGCTACCAGCAATAGCGGCAAAGGGGATATCAGGATGTCATTTCTGCTTTGCTGTTTCTCATCACTGTCTGCCAGAAGCCCAAAGTTCTTGTAAATGGCTTGTGAAGGCTGGAGGAAGGCCTTACCTGGCCACATACCCCTGATGTATTCTCAGCCTGCTCAGGAACACCAAACAGCAGCATCGAGTTGGAAAATCATCACAAAGCACTTGATATACAGATATTTAACCTGCCAGCCTTCCCTTGAGCCCTGGCTTTCTCCTCCAGCTCAGGCTCCAGTGCCATGGGTGAAGGAAGAGGAAAACAGGAGGAGAACACACGTGTCCCAGGCACACGACAGCTCTGTGTGCCACGGGAGGGACCCAGCACCACCACACAGCACTCATCACCTGCCCTATCTGCAGCCCTCCCTGGCTCCAGCTGTCCCCACAGCATCCCCACAGCTCCCAGCACCACCGTGACACAGAGCTGGGCTTAACCTGTGCCAGCAGCAGCTTTAGGGGGCAGCTGGGCTGGGCATCGCCGCTCTTTGGTTTTCCAGGCCACTCACAAGCACTGCCTCCTGCATGACATGAGGAAGGAGCAGAATAAAAGGGAGTTCTCTGCCAATATTCTTCCACCATGGGAATAAAGCGGCAAAGTGGGACCAGCCCTGAGATCGAGCTGCAAGCTAAGGAACGTGGTACTCTTGCCCGTGAAGTCAATAAAATGGGGCAGATTTGAGAGCAGCAGGGCAGGCCTCAGCTGGCTTATACTACTGCCCTGTCTCAATTACCTTGGTTTTCTTCATTTTCCCTGTTCATATCCTTAGACGTGTCTTTTTCCCCAAAGAGGCTTTTTAAAATTGCATTTGCAATTGGAAGCATCATAGCAGTGGAAGCAGTATTACTTAACCACATGGACAGGAAAGACGTTGTCAGCATCATCCCTAAGATTAGTCTGAAAGAGAGAAAAAAAGGAAAAGCTGAATTTCTTCAGTTTGGCAAGTTCTCTGACACATTAGGATGAAAAGCTTGTGTGCAGAGATAACCAAAAAACCAATACCAAAAATTATGTCTATGACCCTCCTGAAACTGGATGGAGGACAAGTATGAGGCTGAACCAAATTATTCTCCCTGTGCTCCACTGGCCCAGGGGCAAACAGCTGAGCAAACAAAATAAGCTGGAAGAAAGGGGGTGTGGACAGCCCCCACTGCAGGAGCAGCACAGCAGAGCACTTCCCAAGCACCTGCAGCTCACTTTCCCATGGAGAACTCCCTGCTGCCATAGTCACCTGGCTGGCTGGACTCCCACCAACATGAGGACCCGGAGAGCAATCCTGCGGTGTAAATTCCACTCCTCAATGGCCGAGGCCATGATTAAACCACTGAGGAAGAGGAAATTGGTGTCTAAAAAGTATTGTGGGCAAACTTTGTTAGATGGGAGGATCCCCAGGAAGGGAAAGAGGACGATGGGCAGCAGAGCTGTCACAGCCAAGGGCAGCGCCTCCGTGCACCAGTACAGGGCCATCAGCAGGATCACATAGAGACATCTTCCTTCCTGCAAAAGGAGGAGGAAAAGTGAGATGTGGCATTACATCTTGTCACTTAGAGACACTTAGAGAAGCAAAGTGCTGCAGTTACTCCCTTAATGATACAGTATTTCCCCAAAATCATTTCCGTCAGGTACAACATTTCCCCCCTACGTTGTGTAAGGGGTTCAGGACTGATCTGAGACCACAGCAAAACCAAAATCCTCCTTTACTGCCTGATCTTCTCACATGCTGCAGGCTCACAGACATCAACCAAGGAACCTTTGGAGAACAGGGACTGTCCCATAAATTAGGGCCTGCTTACACGCTGCTTACACGCTCAGGTGTCTGACCCATTTAATGTTTGTGCTTTCCCTCCAACTTCCACAGACCCCTTTCTGCACAGCTATGCCAAAACAGCCTTGGGAGATGCATGTTCCACACATTTGTAATAGGCAGCACACAGAGAGGTTCCTTTCCTTGGATCAGAGTCTCCCGAGAGATTTGTAAGAACCCATTCCATGGCAACTCATCCCAGCCCCAAGGAAATCAGTAAATCAAGCACCCTGGTGTCCCAGCACTTCCTGCAGGCCGGCATCACCCCAGCCCTGGCCAGGGCTGGCAGGAGCCCAGTGCCCCCAGGCCGCAGCGTGAATTCATCCACCCACCCAGGAGGCACAAACTAGACCAAAGCCATTTGTCACCACAGCCAGGGCCAAAGTAATGAGCAATGGAAGGAAGTCAGGAGAGCGGCCCCAGGCCCAGGACGGGCTCTGTCAGGCAGGGCTGAACAGGGACATTGTCAGCAAGCACAGGCAGAGTGCCCACAGCACTATAAATAACTGCTGAGAATCACTTGGAACCCACAGAACTATTTATTTTATCACTTTTCCAGCTTGTTGAGCAGGTTGAATTGCCACTCAAAGGCACCTCTGTCCCTCTGTTGGGACCTTCGTTCTCTGGGATTCTGAGAGGGAGATGATGGCTTTGCTCCCTGCCAAGGCTGGGAGCAGCACGAGCTGTGGGGAGCTCCATTTTGGGGATAATGTGCTCTCAGCCACATCATTTGAGGGTTCAGCCAGGCCCCAGAGCAGGTACAGCACAGCCACCACCTGCCTGTTCATCTACAATTTGCTGTAGGCCTGGGCTGAAGGAGGTCAAAACCAACATGGATTTATTATGCACTACATCTGCAAGTGAGGGTTTGGAAGGTGGACAAAATGACAGAATTTGTGATTTGCTTTAGCACCCAGGCTTTGCATTCACAAGGGGTCCTGCTAGCAAGGCCCCAGTACTTCAGTGTACATGGAAATATGAACACAGCAGAACTGAGTGTAACTGATTTTTATTTTTTTACATTAATTGTAGCAGTGTCAATGGCTCATATGAAGTGCCCAAGATCTGGATTTAAAGATCACTTTCAGACCTAATTTTAGGCCAATAAAATGACATATGAAAGTTCTGGCACCTCTCATGGGTTCCCCATGCTTCACTTCCCCCAAACCAGCAGGACCAGAGCAGCAAACCTGGGAGTGCTAAACTTTACAAAAATAAAGAATAATATTTTAAAGTGTTTACCACTAGAGTACTGCTTTAATTCCTGTGCCAGCTGATAACTCCTCTTTACTATGGTTCCTTTTATATGCCAGAAAAATAGCTTTGCTCTCATTAAGCTCTTTTCCATTTGATTTCCAAAGGCCATATGGATATTTTTTTTCTCCCACTGGCAAAATATTTTTTAGTTTCCTGCAAGGAAAATTGCACCAAAGTCAACTTTAAAATAAACCCACTTTGGCTCTTACAGGAGTAGAGCAACTGAAAATATTTAACAATGATACAAGAGCATATCAGAGAAGGCTTTAATTTGCTTTCCAGAATAGATGATGTACAATTTATAAAACTAATTATATGTAATGGATATTTATTCTCCAGTGTATGGAAAATGTTCTGGAAAACACTGCAATGAAACACAGCATCAATCTAATAAATCCTCCTCGCTGCAAGATCAAAAGCCAAGGGGTAAAACAGAAACAGGGCAGAAAGAACTGCTGTGTGAGAAGCTTCCCTGAATTTTTGAAACCTATATGGATCAACAGGAAACCACTTGAAGAAAGCTGTGGTGCTGTTCATTCAATTTATTCTACCTTAAAAGAGGACAAATTGCAGCTATATTGGAAAGGTTTTTGAGATAGGACCACCATTGAACAAAAAAAAATACCAAAAAAGGAATAAGACAAATCCACAATAACTTAAATTTCAACCAAGAATTCCCCAGAATGAAAAAACAAAAGTCATCAATAAAATGGAACCAAATTATATATGAAATAGAAAGTTTTTTGGTGTTAAGACATTTTGCAGATGTTAATTAATTGATGTCCCCAGTGTTTAGTATGTTTGGGTATTACACAAACAAGTGCTAACAAATGTCAGGAGAATGGTCCTTTAGGGATTTGGCCAAGGGTGCCCCTGGACAGGCTGAGCTGAACTCGCTGCTCTGTGTGGCACCACCACCTCCACACAATCTTTATCCTTCAATCCTAGACTCCTTCTACTTCTTGTATCTCCCTGCAACTTCATATTTATATCTTTGCAACAGAATTCTATTCAAGTTCATGGTGGCACATATGAACTTTAAAATGGATCTTGTGATCAGGTTAATTTTATAGCCATGTAATGATTTCCAGGAAAGCCCTTGTGGCTCTGGACTGCACCAGCTCTTCTTCCTGTTGCTCAAGAGCCTTGGGATCGACCTCTGCCCCTCCAGACACTGATCCTGTCTTTGCTGCACTCAAAGCACCGGGGATTTTCCACCCTGGGGGACCTGCTGAGCGATGGCAGAGGAAGCCAAGCCACGAGGTTGTCTCCCGTGGGCAGATGAGGTGCAGCAGGGAAAGGAGGCTCGGCGGGGAATGTGGGTCAGGTAAGGCGAGCTGGCTCAGCCAGGCGGAGCACTGAGACACAGCCACCAGTGCCCACTGCCAGCCTGAAAGGGACACCAGGATCTTCAGCTGGACCTTGTTCCCTGTCAGTCTCAGTGCCCACAGCTTCCCAACCAGGCAGACTCAGAGCTCAAAGCCCTTTGGCAATGCCAAACTTTGGGTTTTCTCAATCAACCCCTGAATGCTGCACGGTCATCACTGCCCGTCAGCCCAGGCTCCCCCACCACCCTATAACCAGATAAAAGAGTGGCACACAGGGCTCCTCCAGGACCTTGATACCAATACCAAGAGAGATTTTGGCTGAACTGGAGCCTTACAAGCCCTTTTATCCCTCTGCAAAGAAACATCCTACCTGTGATACAGGAAATAAAAGGCGCTGAGTGTTCTCATGTCCCGACTGTAACTGTGCTACCAGCCTCGCCGTGCCCACTGCCTGCTCCCCAGCAGGATGGAGATGTGAATCTGACTTCTTCTAACCCAGCTCTGCAAGCATTATGTAATCTGGACACAACCCAAGCCCTGCTTACCAGCCTCCCTGCCAGTGGAGTCGTTTTGCTCCCACTGGCTATTTGCAGAGTGGCTAGAAAGGAGCCAGTAACACAGGGCCACAAAGCTGCAAGAGCTTCAGGGAATCTATTTTCCTCTGCTAAAATGACATAAGGCGTATTAAACACTTTTATTTCAATTTCTTGAGGTATTTTGTAGTTGGCAAAAAAAAACCAAACCAAAAACAAAAACAAACAAACAAAAAAAAAAAAAAAAAACCAAAAAAAAAAAAAACCACCAAAAACTGTTTTAAAAGGAGATGAAAGCCCAGATGAAGTGGACAAACTGAATGTGTGGCAAAAAGTCACCAACTCAGCAAATAGCAGTCTGGTAGGCTCTTCACTGCTCTTGTCAACTTTCACACATCCCATACACACAAATATCACATTAACCACCCTGGTTGTGGGTAGCCGGTCCTGTGGCTTTGTTGAGCTAATTAACATGGTATGATCTCCAACTTTTTAATTTTTTTTTTCTTTAATACTTCCCCAGGGAGGCTACAGATGAGCCTGGCCTGTGGTCAGCATCCCTGGTGATCCCCATCTGTACTAGGGCTTGTAGAAGTACAGCCAGTCTATTGGCACACAACAAACTCTTCAGGCAGCTCTTGCAAAATTATTGTATGGGAGTTGTCTGAACATATAGATTTTAAGGTAGCCAGGGTTAGATGTATGAAATTTTAAATTACCGTTTAGTTGTATTTTGTAAGTATATATTCTAGTATATAATATTATGTACTATTTATACATTTATGTGTATTTTATAGATAATCTACACTATTAATGTAACATAGAGTATATAGTATATAATAATAATGATAATAATTATATTATCAGTCAATTTCTTATGCTGTAGGATTACACTATCAGAATTTTGCTCAGTATAGAACAAAAATGCTTCACAGAATGTGGCTTTTTCTGCACTGTCCATCTGGTAACAGATTACAGCATGTTTGTTCATCACCCTTAACATCCTGCCATGGGAATTCTTCCTCAGTTCTTCCCCATCTCTTTTCATCCAACCACAGAAACAAGTAGTTTGGAAAAGACCTTTACAATCGTGGAGTCAATCATTGCAGATACAGGCAGGAATCAGGCAGACATGCTTTATACCAGTAGTGTTTTCCAATTAATATTGACTCTTGTCAATAAAGACTTCCCTTTCCCCCAACCCAAGCATTGCTGCTTTCACCTCCTCCCAGTGCCAGTTTGCTCTTTGCCAGGCTTTCCCTCCCTCTGGACTGAAGCTCACAGAGGTTGTGGTAAAATGAGCCACGGCACTTTCAGTTATCCCCCTCTTTCCCCACTGAAGCTCTTGCTCCCATCTTCTAACCGACCACCGCTTCCAGTTTTGTGAGATTATCCTTCCCAAACCACCACACACAAACACTGCAGAGACAGACTTTGTGTATGAAATGTAAAACCAGGCTACAGTCATTTATCTCTCCTGCCAGGCTGCTCTCTAGGCTGTTCCCTGCCTGTCCATGCTCCTGCTGTGCTCTCCAGCCCGCATCCAGCTCTCCTCCAGCCCGCAGGACAACCTGCTCCCACCCCTTTGTCCACATTTGCATCACCCCTCTGCCCACAAAACACCCTTCATGCTCTTGGCTTTCCAGTGCAAGAAATGTAATTGTTCTACTGGAAGATCTTAAAGTCTCCTTGTTCTAACCAGGAGGACCCATCACATCCAAGTTAATTTTAAATTGCTCTATGGCCATTGAGGAAGTCAAGTCTGTTTTCTGAAGAAACAAAATTTGCCTGCTCAGAGCTCCTTTTAGCAGATTTGGCTGCCTCAGCTGTTACTAAGCCAAGAGGCTGTAGACATTGAGTTCATTAGAAGCTGTTGGAACAAGCTCTTTGCACAGCTCATTAAAAGTGCCCCCATGCCCCTTCCAGCAGAACAGTTCCTCCAGCCCCTCCTGCCCTGCCCCAGCTCTTTGCAATCATTCACAGCCCTCCGAGCAGGGGGGTCGCAGCATTTCCACTCACGGGACAAATATTCAGCCATTTCAGCAGCAACCAGAGCGTGAGGTGACACACAGACCCTTGTGCAGAGAACTGGCTCCTGGCAAGTGGATCCACACAGAGCATTTCCTTCTGCTGCCTCATGTGATGGACACGGCTTGGGGAGCACAACCTGAGGTCTCGAAGCAGAAATTTCATTTCTCTATTTAACAGAAAGGAGGCTGTAGACAAAACCATTTACACCAGCCTCCCTCTACACAACCACGACCTAGAGAGGCCATCAGTTAAAAACAAGGGCAATTAATGTAACAGCAGCCCTGTCACCATCCCTCTGTGAAGGGACTCACATAGAGAACTGGAAAACTGCAGAGTGACAGCTGGCAAGAGCTCTAATCACAGCTTGAAGATGTGGAAGCTGGGGTCCATCACCAGTAAGCAAGGGCAGATTTGATGGATGATTTTTCTCTTTTTTGTTTCCAGAGGGATGTCACTTAAGTGTAGGTTTCACTGGAAAACCCTCTGCACCCACATCACAGGGTAGCACCCAGAAAGGACATGCTAATCCAAGAAGCCACATCCTGTTGTCTTCTATCGGCTTTAAGTCACGATTCCTTGCCCTCTAGATCCAAGTGAAGTGCTGCCTTGAAACCAAAGCTGAGGTGGCTCTGTATGGTGGAAATCCCTTGGGAGATTTAAATTGCTGAGCATCCCAGTAGGGAGAAGGTAAGTGGTGAGATGATGTGAGAACAGATTTTTAACATCGGCAGAGCAGGGAAGTGCTGCAGAGGTGCCTGTAAGACACATTCTCACAAGGGAAGGCTCATCCTGAGACCAGCGGAGGCTGAGCCTCACTGCTTCTAGTCTCTTACCAGTTTCTGTTGCACCCTGCCAGGCAGCATTCGGACCACCCCGGCAGGAGGAGCACAGGGCTCTTTCTCCAGCTTGCCCAATGCCCCCACGTCCCAGGTGCACAAGCACTCAGCAGCATCCCAGTTGTTACAGTGGCTGCACATCAGGCTGTTAGTGCTCCTGCCCCAGCCTGCTGTCCCTGGATGCCCTGCCTGGGACAGGCTCCCAGTAACTCCAGCAGCAGCCCAGTGAGCTGAGCTCTTGCTGAGGCCCTGCAGCAGCTCTCAGGGCCTGGCTGCCCAGGGGAGCGTGAGGCTGGGCTCCGTGTCAGGCCAGCCCGCCTGACGCGGGCGGTGCAGCCGAGGCCATGCCTTTGCCATCACGCGCCAGGACAACTTCCACACTCTGCCACCCCTGATCTCCTGCCTGCTGACCCCTCGCCGGTTCCTCCCCCTCGGTGTTTTCACGCTGTGGTTAAAAGCATAACCTGCTCCTTCCTCTCCCACAGCCCCTCACGGCTCGGGCTGCGGACGGGGGTCAGGCAAGCTCCAGACGTCAGAACTTAATCCCCTGTTGATGCAACAGCAAGTTTCTTTTCTTGTTGAACAACTGAGAGAGTTCAGTGTTGAAACCCTGGATGAATCATTGACCCCTGAACATGAACAGATACAATGGTGTACAGGAGTTAACAGCTACAGGTTCCCCCTGTGCCAATCCCTGGGAGAACTTGGGGAAGCTGCAGCTGGACTTGCTTGAAATGTTGCACTAGTTCACTCATGTGAGCATCCAAGTCTTGACAGGCACCAGCACAGGTACCAGCCAGTGTCTCTGCTACCACCTCTGGTGCTTTAAAGCCCATGGAGAAGGAAGAATAGACCAAGGCGAGCAGCAGAGCAGCCAGCTCTGCCAGGGTCTCTTTTCATTACCACAGCTGTATCCTTCTCTGCCTGCTCAGCTGCAAACATTCCCTCTTTCCCAACACGATTTCTTCTTTAATAAACCAGCATTGATCAGACCACCCCGCTCATGAGATCCTCCATGGGCTGCCCCCTTGAGTGGGCTACCAGCTCACTGGAGGAGCTGAGCGGGTGTGAGCAGCCCCGTTACACACAGAGACATTTTCTTAGCGCTGCACACATATAGAAACCCCTTCCCTGAACATCCAAACCCTTGTACAGCCCGTGTGACACTACACGCTTCTACCAGAACACGGAGCACCTTCCCACAGCACTGGGTTCCTCTGTGATTTGTTCCCACTATTAAACCCTGCACAGACCAGACACGAGCTTGCAATTGCATACAGTGCATCTCCTCACTCTAGCCCCTATCTCACCATTTTACCAAGTGCCAAAGTGAAACAAGATGCTATTAAATACACTTGAAGTCATTTGTTCAGCTACTGAAAATGAATGTAGAAACCTAACTATCCAACTCACAAATCCACAAGGGAATTCTCTTCTGCAATGTGTTTTCTGATCCTTGAGGCAGACATTTAACACATTCCTATTCCTAACTCAGCCAATAATATAAAACAGTGAAAAATGTGACATTAAATCCAAAGAAATGTCTTTTTAAATATATATAGTGTCACTAAATAAAATGATGGTCAATCTATACTTTTTTTTTTAAATTTCACAGATGCATTTTGTAGTACTGAACAGGCAAAGCTAAGTGCCAACTTTGTGTCCTTACAGCACCTCAACTATTCTATATTCACTACATACTGATCATTGCTTATTTTCCAATGTAAAAAAAGTCATTCTCAAATGGATCTGAGTCAGAACACGAGGGTGAAATCCTGCTCGCGCTGAAGTCAACAGTGCAAAATTCCACAGTGTCTTCACTGCCCCGTGGACTTCCACCCAAGGCTCAGAGGTTCCTGATGCTCAAGAGCTGTGTGTGTAGAACGGCCAAAAACTCCTCCAGTCCCCCAGGTTCTTGCCACAGATTGCTTTAAGTGCAGCTCATCACACGCTAAAGCACAAACCTTAAGAGGAGACCGGTTTCCACACTGACAAAACACCACTTATCTTCCTCGCAGAGCCTTTTCAGGCTCGGCACCGAGGGTGCCCCTGAGCGCCTGCAGAGCGCTGGGGGCGGCACTCGGCTCCCCCCGGCAGTGCCAGCCCCAGGACAGCTCTGCGGGTCTCTGTCCCACCCCGGCACCGCTGCCGCTCCCATGGCCAAGGGGACGGGCCGGCCATGCCAGGCAGGCTCTCAGCCCCGGGCGCTTACCTGCTACCCCAGCTCCGCCAGCCCCGCCCTGGGGAATGCTGCTCTTGCCTCAGTTTGCCCAGATGCCATGTGGGCACTGCTGGTAAAATCCGCATGGCGCTTGGGTACCAGCAAGAGGCACTAATTAGTGCCACTGAGCTGGAGCTGATGCTGAACCATGGATCCTCCCGCCTCCCAATATCTATACAAGACACATTAAAGCGCGGTTCACGTTATCTACCCCTTCTTCCCCCTATAAACCCGACGTGGCCGCAGGATGCCCCCTCCATTCGCCCTCTGAGTTGGTGCGAAAGGGCGAGGAGCTGTTCAGCCCGCACTCTGCCATCCCCTCCCTGCACGGTCAGACCCTGGCGGGCAGCAGGGCGACCCTCGGAGAGAGCCAAGCGCCCAGTCTGTGTGCCCGGCCCGCGCCCCGCAGCTCCCCGCACTGCCTGCGCATCCCCAGCCTGTCCTNTTCTCCGCCCCGCCTCGCCCACCGGGAGCGGCCCCGCACCGCCCCACGGCACTGCGCCCCGCTATACCGCCTCCCAGCCCCTATACCCGCCCTTTATGCATCCCCCTCCTTTCCCCCATCTCACCATTTCCCTGCTTTTCCTCCTTTCTTTTTTTTCCTTTTTTTTTCCCCCCCTTATTAAAAATAAGCAAACACAACCAAACAAAAGGTCAGTGGTGCGGAGCGGGACAGAGCCATGGGAAATAGCAGAAAAGCAGCAAGCAAAGTCTTGGCTCGCACAAGTGTGAGCCCCAGCAAGCAAGCGGCGAGCATGACTGTACCCCGGGTGTCCTATCCGGCTGGACCTTAAGGATGCTTCATGAGTCAAAAAGAAAACACAAAAGCTGCCTAATTTGAACTCCGAGGGTGGATTTTCTTGCCAGCTCTGCCCTGTATCGGGGTCATCAGAAAGAAAACTGGGGAGTATGTGAGGCAGGACAGGATCCCCTCTCCGGACCACAGTGAATCTCAGCAAGTGCTGCAGGGCCTGCCGGTCTCGTCTGAGCACAGTGAGAGGCAAACACCCCAGGAAACCGAGCTGCTCCACTATCAAGATGAGCAAGAGATCAAAGCCAACGGAGATGGTTTTTGCACCGCCCGGATCCTTGCAACTGAAGGCTAAACAAAGCTGAGTGGTGGGGAGAAAAATGGGAAAGCAAAGTAACGCCCTTAGTACATCACGAGCATCCTCTGAGTGTCATATGTGACAAATGTATAAAACTCACGTTCAGCAGAGAAACCTCCCTCAGTTTCACAATTAATCAGCTCTCTGGAGAGTTACTCCTCCCTGATACAATTTCCTAGATCATCAAAGAAGTTGGAGTCAAATGCATCGGATTAAAAAGCAGATGTGAGAAAGCCTCATCCCCTTTATACAAACCACGAATCACGGGCACACAGGGAACAAGAAATTAGTGTGGTGGTACAATCAGCAGCAGAGACAGGACTGTGCTCCCATCGGAAGGGACTTTGCTCCGGGTCTGGATCCACCCCACCCCCCCCTTCCCCTCCCTCTCCTTAACAGCATACATGCAATTTTGCAGAAATAGTAACAAATCGGTAAATGCCCACAGCCATCCCGGGCGGCAGGGGCTAAAGGGTGGCGGCATCACCACTGCGGCTCTTTTCAAACTGCAGAACGGACACAAAAGCTTTTGCCGGGCACTGCCGGGGGCCGCTGGCAACGCGAGGATCCGGCATCCGCTGCTGCCCAGCCCCGCTGGCAAAAGCACCTTCTCCCGGGGCCCAGGAGAGAGCACAGAGCTGGCCGAGAGAAATCTATGAGGATTTTTATCTTGCCTTTCCTTAACTGCTCAACAACGTGCATACAAAGTTGTCATGGCCAAAATAAAAGAGTAGGAGATTGCTGCGCTGCCTCGATGCCACTACAGCTGTGACAGCGGGAGCTGCTTTATTACTCAGGCAGTGGCGTGTGATGGAGAGGATGGGCAGAGGGATGACTGAAGACCTGGAAGCAAAATTCAGGCCAGTAAAACAATGCAACTGCTTAAAACAGGTTCAGCTTACCCAAAATGCCCGTCAGCCAGAGACTGGGAGCCCACGTTTGAGTGTGTGCCACATGCCAGACCAAAGGAGCTCTACAAAACCCTCAAAATCAACCTTGAAATCTAAAAAAAGCTTCAAAACAATCACAACGGGCACAGTTTGTTCTTTCTCTTACGAGGGTACACATTTCTGGCAGTGTGGAGGACAAGGGGATGGGCAGCCCGTTCCCCTCCCCGCCGTGGCTCGCAGCCCCTTCCCCAGCCCTGCCCGGCCCCTCTCTGCTCAGCGGGGCAGAGGCTGGCTCAGCCTTCAGAGCTTCCCAGCCGAGCCCATTGTGCAGGGGCTGCACGCTGCTTCTCTCGCCCTTCCTGGACTTCAGCTGGGAATTAACGTTTAATTAGTTTGTTTTCTCATAATCCCTGTCCCCATCACCCCCATTTCCAGTGCCAGCAGCAGCTGGGGCTGCCCTGCCTGTGCCTTCCCTGCTGCACAGCCATCGCTGGGGCCCCACCACTCCTGGGCCATTACTTAAAGTAAGTTTAGTTTATAGGCAAAAGGAAGGTGCTGTGAAGTGCCCAAAGGGACCACTGTGGGACACAGCTTGTGCTTGGGCCAGGGAGGGGCTTTATTTATCTGTAGTGACCCTCACAGAGTGAACCCTGGGTTACAAATGAGCTTTTATGCTTTTATTGCACTAACTTGGCTTTCTATCAGCAGTGATGGGAGAAGAGGGTTGCAAAAGGTTATCAGTGTTCTGCATCTTGCAAAACTGGAAAATGTCAATTTCCTGCAGACATCAAGACCTAGGCTATTAAAAAATTCACTGAAAAAAAGCTACACCATATATTGTGTATGCAGTTTTTACATATACACACAGTACCTGCCATCACAGAGCAGTCACTGTCCAAAAATCATGGCAACAGCATTCCCAGATTATTCAACAGTGCCTCCATTCCTGTTCCATGCTTTTATGCTTTGGGTTGATTTTTTTTTTTTTTTAATGTTTCTTTTTCCTCTTGGTGCTTGTCTAAGTCTCCAACTCACATTTATCTTGAAAAGTCCCCTTAGTTCAGTTCTGCCCTCATGATACCCACATGGCATCAGTGGGCAAAACAGAATTTGGTCTTATTGCCAAGCTAAAGTCAGGCTGGTTGCCAAGAGCTCCCCTGTCCCATCACAGAGATCACTGATGATGTCAGATACCAAAATAAACAGAAAAGGCAACTCCATCAATAATCAGCAATTCCCTCAGAAACACTACATGATACTTTCTGCTGATAAAATGTTTGTATTTCCATTTCATTTGTCTTTCCCTCTTTCATTCCTCTTTCCTCATCCTATCCGCACCTCCTTGTATTCATGGCACTTTTGAGTGATATCCAGGTGTAGAGCAAGATCATGCAGGTGCTGGGAAGCCTCTGGAAATTAGGCTGTTCCCAGCAGGCCTGGAGTTGATGCCCTGAGACAACAATTCATTCTTAAAAGCAAAAAGATTGAAGCAATAGAAAGACTCAGAGTGATCAAGTATACATGCAGCAGAATGCAAATACATTCTGTGCAAAGGTTTTCCCTGAATATACAGATTTTCCTGGTGCTACTGGTGGTGGCAGAGAGACCCCCAGTGGCTTCCTGCACCACCAGCCACCATTTGTCACATCCCACCATCCCGGGGTCCACCCAACAGGCAAGCAAGAAGGTTTTGGAGGGGCTGAAGGGACAACAAAGCCTTTGGGAGAGCAGCCCCTCTGAGTGGGACAGGGCAGGACACCACCACTTCTGCCAGGGTGGGTTGCAAGGACTTTGTCAAAAGTCGGGCCAAACTCTGGAAGAGAACTGGTGGCTCAAAAACTGGGTTTGCAGCAGATAAACTATTCAGG
>VWZN01008002.1:107679-129579 GCA_013396955.1 Regulus satrapa
GCCGTGCCCCTCACGGAGCGCTGCCCCTCAGGGAGCGCTGCCCCTCACGGGGCCGTGCCCCTCACCGGGCCGTGCCCCTCACCGGGCGCTGCCCCTCACGGGGCCGTGCCCCTCACCGGGCCGTGCCCCTCACCGGGCGCTGCCCCTCACGGGGCGCTGCCCCTCACGGAGCGCTGCCCCCGAACCCTGCTGCCTCTGCTCCCCTCTGCCGTGCCCTGCCGCAGGCTGCTGGGTCACCGCAGCACGGCGGGACTGGTTCCCGAGCATTCCCCGTGTGCCCCCGGTCTTTTGCCGGTGCCAGAGCGAGACCCGCAGCTGCCCCATTGCAAGGGAGATGCAGGATGCTGAGTCTTCCCCAGGTGGCAAGTGGGAGCTCGTGGTTCCTCCCCCCGAGGCTTTCCCAGCATCGCTGTGGAACATCACCCCGGGACAGTGCCCTCACCGCCGGAGCGTCCCCATCTCTGGGACAGCCCCACAGCATGGCCCAACGCTGGCTCTCGTTCTTTCTGTGCCAAAAGCCTCTGCTGGAGCCTGTGCAGAGCCGGGCCGGGGCCCGGTTGGTGGCTGGGGAGGAGAAGGGGTTCGCCCCTGAGCTGCAGCCCGCGGCAGGGCACGCTGGCCATGGGTCCCCGGGCTGGGCACCGCCAAGGCTCCTGACCCCGCTCTGCTATGGGCCACTCGTGCTGTGAGTCAGGCGAGTCCCACGCTGCCATCTTATCGAGAGATGGATAAACCTCAATATCCTCATAAACTGCTCATTGGAGCTGTATTTGGGGGTTTATGGCACCCTGAAAACCCACTGACCTACTGGGTGATCTGTGCATGCTGGAAATATGTTCCTCAGAAGATACAAGAGAATTGAGCCCAGTCCATGTAAATATATTTTCAGTTGTTGCTTTTGGAGGTGCCGCAAGTCCGTTTTGTCTTTGTTTTATTGCCCACAGCATTTGTTTCCTTTTCAGAACATTTATATTTTATTAACACATTCCACACAGCTTGTATGTCATCGCACGGTGGGATCATGCCTGGAAAATATTTATCTTGCTTCAGTGACAACTTTTAAACAACCTTCCCAAGTTTTCAATGATACAGATAATCCATCCTGCAATTCTGCCCACCCGTGGCACCCTCCTGCAGCTGTGGCAGGGCTGCAGGACCCCGGCAGCTTGCCCAGGGAATGGGGTGAATGCCTGGTCCCTGTGGCTGGAATTTGCAAACGCCTCAAACACTCAAATAAAGCAAAAGGTTTTTCCCATGTTGCGAGCGGATTTTATCAGAGCACTGACACCCACACAGACACATATACAACCTATGAGCAAGTGCACACACATAGCCTTCAGTTCATTATTCTGGCAAACGTGATGGTTTTCTCTCATGCTGGCCAAGAACCTCCTCCAGAGCTTTAAAAATGTGAAAGAAAATATTTTTGCTTTATTTTCCGCTTTATTTTATTTATTTAAATTTAATCTTCCCTGTGATTTCACTTATTCTTTTCTCTTTTAATGCAATAAACAGTTGACATAGCCCTTGGAAACTAACTAGAGCCATTTACAATAT
Organism: Regulus satrapa; assembly: GCA_013396955.1. NCBI lineage: Eukaryota > Metazoa > Chordata > Aves > Passeriformes > Regulidae > Regulus > Regulus satrapa. The sequence goes on from VWZN01008002.1 coordinate 109,237, forward strand.
TTATGGTATCACCCAGTATTTTTGTTGGAATACTGGATCACCCCAGAGAAGTGCTCTGAAGCCACAGACTGGTAAATGGTTTCATTATGTAACTTGGTGCTCCTGGTGACACGCATTTCCAAACTCTCCTCTCACAAACAATGTAATTAAGTCACAGATTGCAGCCCAGCAAACCAAGCTAATGGGAAACAAGGCAGGTCTGGGGGGCTCGTCCCTGCTGTCCCACAGATCCCCTGGCATCATGCAGAATGCAGCCCTGGGAGGAGCTCTCCCCTCACCCCCCCAGCTTATTTAGAGATGGAGGCTGCCATCCTCAGAGCTGGACAGATGGGAAAAGGGATGAAATTTAAGTTGTTTCAGGGTGCCATGCCAGAGGCATCCCTAAAATGTGCAAGGAAACAAGATTTCCTGCTGACCAGCACTGCCAGGGAGCCCCCCTGGCTTAGGGCATCATAACAGAAAGCACATGCAGCCTGGCATGAGGAGGAGAAATCTCTCCGGGATGTAAATGAACGTGCAATAAATGCAGGTTCCTGGTGAGCTGGCTCCATCCCGGCCAGCTGTGACACTTCTGCCTGCTCAGGAACCATCACTTCCATCCATACCCGAATCCAGTCTGGTCACTTTGGTCCCCCAAGCCCCTTCCTAAGGGTCAATCGTAATTGACAAAAACACACTTGAAGGTGTGATAAGGATTCCTGAACACCACGTCTTCCTTTTTCCAGGATGAACTTCTTTCTCCCGCTGTATTTGTATTTCAAGTTGCGATTTTAAAGCCTCTTTCAGCTGCCCCAGCTCAGAGGTAGAGGGTAACACTTCCAGCAACCACAGGCGGGTTTTGTTACCAAGCCCGGGCTGCCGTTGCCAAGGCGGAGCTCTCCAGGAGCACATTCCTGCGGCTCAGCCCTGGGGATGGATGAGCCTCTCGGCTGCCAGGCAGGAGCACATTCCTCCGGTTCAATCCTGGGGATGGATGAGCCTCTCGGCTGCCAGGAAGGAACGGCCCCGCAAGCCTGGCAGCCGGGAGCGAGATAAGGATCGGATGGGGAATGGCACTGCCGGGACACACGGACTGGGGACGAGGAGCAAGGCATTACAGGAGGGAGCAAGGGCAGGACCGTGTCTGCAGGCCCGAAGCTTTGGCAGATCCAACCCCACCAGACCTTCTCAGGTGGAGCTTAGGGACAAAAGGTGATGCTTTCAGCAGGCCTGGAATACCCACTGGCTACAAAAGGTGTGATGAGAAAGCCGCGCTTTAAGGACCCCAAAGAAAGATTTTTCTTTTTCCCCCAAATTATCCCTGCTGTACATCATAGCAGGTTTTCACCCCTTTTTTTTATTTTTTTTTTTTTCCCCAGAGGACAATAAGCCACAGTCTCCACAGTGTCAATGCGACAGCTGCATTGCTATACTTACTGATGTCATTTTTTTGGCCACCTTGGGTAAACACACCATAGAGCACTTCCTGCGCTCCCCGAGACCTCACCTTCTTGTTGTCGGTGCTAATAATGTTTCTTGCCCTGCCAGAGACCAAGAAGCCTCCAGAATGTTAATTGCAAAGGAAATTGAATACTGAATGCTTTGTCTGATGGAGCACTGTGTCAGGGGAAGGAGATAAGCTTGAGAGATTGATTTTTTTTTTCTGTCTCACAGCCATGAAAGGTAACAGGGCAAACTCAGACACAGAATCACAGAATCTCAAACAATCTGCTGAGATGGAAAGGGGGCCACCAGGATCATTGAGTTCAACTTCTGGCCCTGCCCTGGACAGCCCAACAATCCCATCTGGTGCCACAGAGCATAGTCCCAATACTTTATGAACTTTGTCAGGCTTGGTGCTGTGACCACTGCCCTGGGGAGCCTTTTCAGTGCCCGACCACTCTGTGTGAAAAACCTTTTCCCGATATCCAACCTAAACCTCCCCTGCTGCTCCTTTTGTTTTCAGCTTTGAAGTGGCCACCCCTTTCTTAGGAGGTTTCTGTGGCTATCCAGCAGAGCTACCTAAACCCGTGAATAAACTGTCAATCTCTTGCGGACTTTCTGGAGGCTTTCTCGTCTAGAGAGGTGAGGCTCTGCACAAGAGCAGCTCTGCAGGCAGCGAGGAGATTTCTGTTCAAGTGACACAGGCTGGGGACAGAGCTGGCACTCCAGCCACCAGACCCTCATCCTCGTTTCTGGACCCACTCGCCACGTTCCTCCGCAACGTGTCCCCGACCACCCCGCAGCCGTCCGGCCCCGGTTTCGCCGGGCTCAGCCCCGGGCTCACCCCCGGGCTCANGCGACGGGGCAGCCGGGCTGGAACGGGCACCTCCTGCCCCGGGGAGAAGTTTCCGAAAAACAAAAAAGAAAGTTTGCGACTTTTCCTAAAGGCTGGGGGCGCATCCCCCGCTCCTTGCTTTGCTTCTGTTGTTTTTCTAGCGGTCCCAGCGGCGCGTACGGCGAGCATAAGACCAAGGAATTTCCTGTGGCTCGGTGCCGGGGCTGTCCCGGGGCAGGGGAGCGGAGCGGGGGTTCCGGGAGTGTGGAGGGAGCTGGGTTTGCGGTGCAGTGGGAATCGCTGCAGGCAGCGGTGCGGCGCCCATTGGCCCTGGCCATGGGGTGAGCGGAGTCCGGGGGCAGCCCAGCCCCAGCCCGGCTGGGTCACTGCCCTGTCCTGCAGCACGGGCCCCCGACCTTTGCTGCAGGGAGGAAATCGCCTGGCACAGCTCCTTGCTCCTCCAAACCTTCTGTCCTCATGCGGAGATCTGAAGAGTCCTCAAATTCCTCAGCTATGTCAGAATAGACGATACACAAACTGGATTTCAGTCAAAGTTCATAAGCCATGGCTGCTTGTGAAGTTAACAAGAAATGCAGCGAAACCTGATGAAATCAGCCATGGTATTTATAGTGGGATTGTCTCTGTCTAATGGAATTTGTGGCTTGAAGCTATTGGGATGGCCACTTACGCCTTATGTTCTCAGCAGATATTTTTTCTAATTATCTGCATAACATGTACAAGGAGTGCTAAAAGCAGCGCAGATGGTCACACAGAGTATGGTGGGAGGGATTGGGATAGCTGGGATGGCATAAGTAGTACAAATGAAACACAGAGGGCTGCAGAATAAATAAAAAATTGTATTTATATACAGCCATCACTGAGAAATAGCCTGTATTGATAGCTGTAATTAAAGGCCAAGCAGAGACACTTCCCTTTCAACACAGCTTGTGACAGGAAAAACATCCTTTGGCAGAGTAAGAAAATTTTCCAGAGTCTGGTGGTTGTACCCACATAAATTATGAGTATTTCTAATTAAACAAAAACAAAAACAAACAACAACAACAAGAAAATAAAAGAAAATAGTATTACATGCGTCAAAACAGCACAAACCCCAAAAGTAATGCCTTTTACCTGTGCTTCAAAAATGTGATTGGTGGGGAGGTCGCTGTCACTTCTGTTCCCAGAGGTCCCCACATCAGCGCTGGCTCTTGCCCCCGTGCAGCCCTCCCTGCTGGTGTCACACAGCTTATGGTTCACACAGGGTCACCCTTTCACTTTCCTCCCCTCCCCATGGTGAGAAGCATGTGCAGCCAACACCTGGGTTTTGTAGGGTTGTTTGGGGCAGGTTGGCTTGAGTTGCTTTTGCTGCTGTGTTTTTCTTATTTTAGCTCAACTTACCTACTTAGGAAACTGGCACACACAGCCCTGTGAGAAGGGCAAGGTCAAAGAGTCACTTCTTGTATTTGACAGTGGCAGCAGTCAACTTTTCAGTTCACAGTGAGGTTTGTCCTGTGGTCCTGGACCAGCCTGAGGAGACTGTAATTGACTTGGAGATCCTGGGAGCTATGGACTGCAGAAGGAGGGATGAAGAAATCAGGGCCACCCCAAAAAGTCATGCTGAGAGTACAAGATTAACCAAAGGAGAAAACAAAGGAAAAATAAACTTTTGTGAGCAGGGCTTTTAATGACGAGATAAGGAGTGAGAATAGAAAATCTGCAGGGAGAGCTGGTGGTACCATGCACTGAAATGTGAAAATGATAATGCAGAACAGTTCAAAACCAGAAAGCAGAAGCTATATTTCCTACCCAGAACAAATTTTGTAATTACAGCCAAGAGATACCACAGAGGATCCCAGTGTAGAACTCCAGGCACTACAAATCACTGTCCTGCACTTAAAAACAAGTCTTAACTCTGTTAATAAGTCCTGATTTCAAAGTTCTGCACTCCAAATGAGTACCCCAGGGGTTAGTGGAAGTCTGGTGGGTTGTGTGACTGTCTGCAAGTGCCTCTCTACATATGACCTTGTGACCTATGGGGGATTTCCACATCATGACTTTGTACATGGAAAACTGTGGCTGTCCTGGGACAGCTTTTTCCAGCCTGTGCTTGCTGATAGCTTGTCTTATAGAATTAGAAAAACGAACCTAGCACGGCTTTCTTATTTTCCAGGTCGTGCTCTGCTGGTCCTCCTTTTGTCTGCAACAGTGTCTCTCCTGGGCGGGCTGATATTTGGATACGAGCTGGGCATAATCTCTGGAGCGCTGCTGCAGCTGCAGACAGACTTCCAGCTCAGCTGCTTCAAGCAAGAAGTTCTGGTGAGCGCAGTCCTTATTGGAGCGCTCCTCGCCTCCCTGGCTGGGGGCATCCTCATCGACCGCCACGGCCGGAGGAGAGCAATCCTGGTCAGCAGCTTGGTCCTCTTGGTGGGCAGCCTCATCCTCACACTGGCCAGGTCGTTCACTGTGCTGGTCGTTGGGCGCATCACCGTGGGCTTTGCCATCTCTGTCTCATCCATGGCCTGCTGCATCTACGTCTCAGAAATGGTGGCTGCTCACCAGCGAGGGCTGCTGGTGTCTCTCTACGAGGCCGGAATCACCGTGGGCATCCTGCTGTCCTATGCACTGAATTATATCTTTGCAGACGTGGATGAGGGGTGGAGGTACATGTTTGGGCTGGCCATTGCCCCGACAGCCATGCAGTTCCTCAGCATCCTCTTTCTCCCAGTGAACCCTGTCAAATTCAGCTCATGGGACTCAGACTGCCAGAAGGGGCTCATCCCGTTGCAGGACATAGAGGACAGAGCAGCAGCAAAGCGGGAGCCTTACCAGGAGAAGCATTACTCATTTTTTGATCTTTTCAGGAGCAGAGACAACATGAGAAGGCGGACTCTGGTGGGCCTGGGACTGGTGCTCTTCCAGCAGTTCACTGGGCAGCCCAATGTGCTGGGCTACGCCTCCAAAATCTTCCACTCGGTGGGGTTCCAGAGCAACTCCTCAGCGATGCTGGCCTCCGTTGGGCTGGGAGCAATAAAGGTGGTGGCCACGCTGGTGGCCATGGCCTTGGCAGACAAGGCAGGCAGGAGAGTGCTGCTCATGGCTGGCTGCGTGGTGATGGCCATCTCTGTCACCACCATCGGCCTCACCAGCCGCATGGCTCCTCTGGCCATGGCCAGGGACTGCAAAGCAGCCGCAGGCCCCAATGCGTCCCACGGCCTCAGCCAGCCCCCCCTGACCCCTGTGCTCCCCCAGGCTGCTGTGTCACCCGTCCCACCAGCCTCAGGTGCTGTCAGCAGTCAGGCAAGCCCTGGTTTCGCTGCCACAAGGAGCCTTACGAAAGTTTTTGCCAGCACTCAAAGCAAAGAGGTTGCTCCTAATCCTTCCCTCACTCAGAAAAGAGATTTGGTAGGTCAGTCCAGGAAAGGAACACTGGAAAGCACGGGCCCTCCTCTCGGTGCTGCTCTCTGGGCACAACATACGGTCTTAAATTGGATTACACTGCTGAGCATGATGGCTTTTGTGAGTGCCTTCTCAATTGGATTTGGGCCAAGTAAGTGTGGTGTTTATCCTTGCACTAACCCAGAGAATAAAACTAGGGCTGATCTGCAAGCTGCCTGCTTGAACCATTCCTTATGTATCTGCTGTGCTGAGCACAGTGTCTGGGAACTGGAAATATGTCCCCTCCTGCCCCCAGTAATTTCTTAGCACTGCAGCTCCGTCAGCTACAGCACCAGAGTAACTTTCTCTTCCATGCTATTCACTACTCTAGTAAAGCTTTTTTTCTCTGATGTTCAGTACAAAATCAGAGCATCCTACATGCCCTACAAGCACTCCATAATCTTCCTATTCCCTCCTGTTGGGAGGAGGAAAATACAAGGCTGAGGACAGAGGGACTGAGGGGCTTCTTCTGTGTGATTATGAAAGTCAGTGCAGAACTGGAAGTTTCTTTTGAAGTTGCTCAATATCAATTGGGTTTTTTAAATTTATTATTTATTTTCATCAGATGAGACTAAAGATTATTGCTTGCTTCCATGTAAATTCTACTGTTTTCTGGAATTTAACTGCCATGATGGGAAAAAACAGCATTTAACTCAAGAAAAATATGCTAAGTGAGCAAATCTCAAGTGTTTGACACCCACTCTGCAATTTATTTCAAGCAAAATAACCCCAGGATAAGAGAGACTTACACATTGCTTTAACCTGATTTTAACCTAAATGCAATGTTGTCTCTCTAATTCCACTCTTTTCTCATTTCTTTACAAAGAGCATGACCTGACAGCAGGCCTGTCAGATCTCTTCATCTCCTGTGAATGGAATGACCAACTACCCTGCTTTCTTCTTTACTCCCTGGGCCTGTTTATTGCTATTTCATTCCTCCATGAAGCAGTGAACACAGGAGGTTTGAAGTGTTCTGCTGTGATCTGTCTCTGAGATCGATGAATGTTTGACACCACCAGCAGTGGGTCCTGGGTGAAGCCAGAGTTTAAACCCCCTGCTGAAATCTCCCTTGCCCATTTCCCAAACAAATTGCTTAACTCCACGCTGTCTTTGTGATCTCTCTAATCTGTGCAGTGACCTGGCTGGTCCTGAGTGAGATTTACCCTGCTGGGATAAGAGGAAGAGCCTTTGCCTTCTGTAACAGCTTTAACTGGGCTGCTAATTTACTGATCAGCCTCTCCTTCCTGGACCTTATTGGTAAGTAGCCCCTTCCCCTCCCTTCGCCTCCCACAGCTGGTTAGGAAGGTGGCCACCACGAGCCACTTGGAGATTAAGTGGCATTTTGAACCCTGAGGGCTTGAGGCTGGAATAGGTGTGACCCCGCTGTCCCTGAGAGCAGGAAAGCCAGGCGCCAGCAGCTCTGGTCAGAGGCTCTCTCCGCTTGTTTGTAACAATCACCCATTGCCCACTGGGCTGCACTGTAGCACCACAGTATCAGCAAGCGCAGAGTCTGCAGCTTCCACTCTGGCAGCTCCACAGCGTTTCTCAGCAGGCGCTGCTGGCCCTGGAGCTCAGCTGCCTTCTTCCCCCTGGTGCTGGCAAAGCCTGGCATGCACCAGCCTTTCCCTTTGCCAACTCCCAGCCCAGGCCTTGCAGATAAGGAGTTTCCCAGCCCTCTTGAAGGCTTCACAAAGAAGGTGTGTCTCTGTCAGGCACCAGTGACCATCTCACAGTGAGCCAGCGGTTTCCTTTGTACCCCACGGTGTGACCCACCTCCTACACTCACACACTTGAATCTCTGCAGATGCCATTGGATTCTCTTGGATGTTCCTTCTCTATGGGCTGATGGGAGTGATGGCTGTTATATTCATTTACCTTTTTGTGCCAGAAACAAAAGGGCAGTCCCTGGAAGAGATAGACCAGCAGTTCTCCAGGAAGAGGTATGTGTGCTGTTGTCCTAGTAGCAGTGCTGGCTTTGGGGGCTTCCCACTGCCAGCCCCTGAGGTCTGTGGCACCGGGCTGATGTGGAGTCTGCCAGTGCTACTGAGAAAATAGAAAAGTCAAGTTTGTGACAGGGTGGGAGAGCTGCAGGCAAGGTCACTGCCCTGGTCCTTGCAGCTGTGCTGCTGGAGGACAGTAGTGACGCTCAAGAAAAATGGGCTAAAAACCAGGACTCATAGTTAGGAGAGGAGAGCAGGACTACAGCATGGGACAGGAAGGTCAGGACTGGGATGAGGCAGGAGGGGATTATAGTCCTGTTTTTTCACCTTCAAATAATCCCAGGCTGATTTTTCTCTTCTGAGGCAGAGACACCTCCTGGAGCGTGGGCTCCTACCTGGAAATTTTCACACAAAGCTTGTAATGGGCCAGGGAAGATCACAATGTGGTTTTGCTGTTCTGGTTGAGATGGAGATGGCAGGGCAGGCACTGCTGCAGCAGGAGGGACTGTGCTGCCTCACGGCTGATGCCAAGGGGAGGGAGCACAGAGCCTTCGGGGGCAGGAGGGCTGGCTGCTGTGAGCCCCTGCCTGGCCCCTGCTGCTGCAGCTGCTGCTCCTGACCCTCATCACTGCCCGGCAGGGTGTGGGAAGGAAATGTGTTCAAGCAGAGGCGTGGAAGAGGAGCGAGCTGCACACATGCACAGTACCAGAGAGTGGAGCACGCCAGCAGCACATGAACCCAGCGACCTGGCTGAGCATCGTGCGTGAGCAGTTCCACCAGCAGAGGAGCAGGCTGGGCCACCGGGACACTTCTCTGAGGCCTTTAACTTCTCCTGCAGTGCCTTAGATCCAGGAACGTGCCAACAGCATGTCCTTTGGATCCTTGGAGAATCGCTGTTCCCTGGCAGGGAATGCATCCTTCCTTTGATATCTTTTAATTTTTCATCATTTGTATCTCCTGTCATTTAAGAGATTAATGTTTTTATACTCACGAATTAAAGCATGCGTTTTGCTGGGAATTTCTCCATCCTCGAGGCTGGTTTGTGAGAAAGCTGGGTTATTTTCCGGGTCTGGGGGCACCGCGATGGGGCCGGGGAGGCTGCACCGTGCCGGACGTGCCGCCAGTGGGCGGCCGGCACCGCCCGGCCGGGGCCCTGCGCTCCCACCCCGCAATCCCCAAAATCCGAGTCCCCGCAGCCCTCGGAGCCCCTGCCCTGCCTGATGGGGCCGGGCAGGAGGGAAATGCCAGCGGGAATTCGGGGTACCCTGCGGGGAGGGGGGTGAGCAGGCTGCTGGGATGTGCTGGGGACAAGGCAAGGGCCGAGGATGGGGATGCTGGGGAGCCGGGTCAGGGGCAGCGAGCGGCGCTGGTTGTGCTGGGAGCACCCGAATGAGCTCCGGGGCCAGCAGACAGGGCTGGGGACAGTGCCAGGTGCTGGGGTGACGGCACAGNCCCACTTTAAATAAAAAAAAACACTGTGCACTTTCCAAACCCAGCAGCTTCAGCCCTCCTGGAGCAGGAACCTGCGAGAGGTGCCCAGCTTGTCCCACTTTGCAGAGGGTTTGGGTGTCTGTGCTTGCACAGCCTGCAGGGCCACCAGACAGAGATGAGGTGTGGGAGAGCCCCGGGGCTGCAGGGAAAGGTCCCAAGGTCCCAACTCTGCTCTTGCAGCCCTTGCCATGGAGGGGGTGCATGTTCCCAGGAAGGGAGACAGCTCTGGAGCTGCCAGCTGGTGTCACAGGGCCTGGCTCCTCCATGGCAGCAGTGCTGGGCAGGTGGCACTGCGAGATGCAAAAGCTGTAAAGGTGTTCAGGTGAAAAGCTGAAGGATGGTCAGTGGGTGTAGAAATTCAGACTGGCATCCTGGTGAGGAGGAGGTGGCCCGTATCGAGGGGAGAGAGCAGGGAAATAAAGGAAGCAGCTGCAGTAAATAAGGTGAATTTGGCCATGTATGATACCAGCTGAATTCCAGGAATATTATTAAGCAACCAAAGACAAAACCTAGATGTGCTTCCATCTCTATACCAGAAGCTTAAAAAATAAGATAATTCCAGGCTTTCCAATTCTGAATAACAATCTCAGAACCAGTACAGATTTCTTGAAATGGAAAATCACAGATTCCAGTAAAAAAAAAAATAGTAGAGCCAGTAGTGTGTTACTAAGCCCTGATAAGGATAAAGGTAATGAACAGCAAGTATAAAATGAGATTAGAGAAGTTAGTCAGCTCCGTGATCCATCAGGAAAGAATAAAAAGTGGGTTTGGGTACAATAAAGGGTCTCCAGGACCAAGCAGGTCTGGAAGTGCGAGGAGGGCTGCTGCTCTGGGTTTGGTGGGGAGTGGGGCACAGGACCTGCTTCACAAGGTGTTTGTGGGAGAGCTGGTCTCTGCTAGTGACCACAAAACAACCTTTAATGCTGTAGTGGGAGAGTGCACACCAAATAAATCCAGCCTGGGGCTCTACAATTTCAAGAAAGGGAACTATGAAAAAATAAGGTGATTAGTCAATAACAACAAACCAAAAAGGAGCAGGCAGAAAGCAAGGAGCCTGCAAGCAGTCTGGAGGCGATTAAAAAATGCTCTATTAAAGCCTAAGCAAAACATGTGCCACAACTGAAAAAGAACTAAGAGGTCCTAAAAAACACCCTGCCTGACTCACTGCTAAGGTTAAGGAGGTATCACAGGGAGAAGGTCAGTGTTTTAAAAGTGAAAAGGTTTCCCACATGAGGAGAAAAGGAAAAGCCATAAAATACAGCAAGTAAAGAGCAGACAGAAAAGAGAGTTTAAAAAGAGCATGAAGATCTTGCAAAGATCTTGCAAGTATCTTCTAAAAATCTTTATTTAACTATATCAAAAGGAAGAAATTGTCTGGGGAGCCATTGCTCAATACAAAGATGCAACAGGGTGCCAGGGAGGATAAGACATGACGAGACAGCTTGGGCACAACTGAGTGCTGGTCTCCACTGCTGCAAGTATTTGGAAGAAGCTCACACCCAGTAAATTAGAGGAACTGGATCAATGTGACTTTCCAAATGGCTGCTGTACCAGAAGGGTGGCAGGTTGCTAGTGCAGCTTCAAGCTCTGGAAGGGGACGCTGAGAGCTGCAGGGGTGTGTCACCTCTGTCCCTGCTGGGGTGGTGGAGTCTGCACCAGCAGCAAGCACACGCACAGCTGGGAAAGAGCCAGCAGACCTGGATGGCAAAGGGAGAAAGCTTCCCTTGCCAGCATCCTGGAACTCTAGGAGGATATCAAGTATTCACATGGATAGGGAGGACCCAACAGACAGAACAGATGAAAGGTTTTGTCAAAATTATTTTTAAAAACATTTAAATTGCCATGGGATTGAAGCAATGTTTCTTTTATGTATTGAAACCTCTTTAGGGCTATTCCTGTCTTGTAGGTAGCAAAATGCAGTGTTTAACAGGCAGTTTTTGAAGATAAATGTGATTCAGCAACCAGATTGGCCAAGAATCTCTGTTGGGATTTATTCAGCACCTTCAGTGTTGGCAAGGGAATAGACAGCAAAATCTCCATGTTTGTGGATGATACTAAACTCTTTTAGGAATGAACACATTTTGCTCTTGACAAATGGGAATGAGTGGGCAAAAAGGGCAGCTGGGATGAGTGTGCTGGGAACGCTGCAGGCTGGTGCCAGAGGCCCCTGAGGGCTGTCTGGGGTCAGCATGGACAGGAGGAGAGCTCAGCTGGGTGAGTCGGCTCCCTCCATCATCGTCTAACTGGGCGAATGTGTCCCTACTCCAAATTTTGACCCATTAACATAGCAACAGGCTGTTTCTCTTGTGCTCTCCCCTGAGGCTGAGACCTCATAAGACTAGAGGATACAGAAATGCTTGAGGCAGTGATAAATCTTCTTTAGTGGGCTTTTATTTCCTTTTCTTTCACAATATTTTCTTTAGTTTCCTAGCCAAATTTTTTCTAAGGAAAGATTTCTGACTTCCTTTGAGCCACAGCTCAACATCTGTCCACATTGGGGGCTGAAGTAATACACTGTTAAGGGGTTTTGATGTCAAGCCCAAAACCCCACCGGGGATTTACGCAGCTCTCCCCTTTCCTCCCTCCTCCTCTTCAAACAGCCTTTCATTTGCTCTCACTAATTGTGCTGTCATGCCTTTCTCTTTGCCCCAGTGGTGCAGACAGCCTTTCCTGCGGACAGGTTTCGGTGACAGATGCCTGTGCCATGAGCTTTGCGAGGCTGCGCTCCCATCGCGGCGCTCCGAACGGCCCAGGCGCGCATCCAGCCCGGCACGGATGGGCCAGGGGAGCCCTGCCTCCCCCGGGGTGCTGCTGGATAATCACTGCTGGTCGGGGGAGTCCCGCCAGCCCCAGCCCACCCACAGACACCGCTTGCTCCTTAAAGAGGGCGGGAAAAGAGCGGCAGAGCATCTCTGGGAGAACTGAAGGGGATTCTTCAGGAGGATTTGGGCTGGGCGCAGGGACACTGCAAAGCCCAGGGAAAGGGGGCTGTCGGGGCAGATCTTTAAAAAGCACCAACAAGCCACCCCCAACTCTTACACATGCTTCTTTAGCGTGCCATAATCAGAATTTGAATTATGTGAAAAATAAATACAAACCCTGCTGGTTCAGATTGACTTTAGGAACCAGCTTGTAGAGAGGTGATGTAAAGTGTCAGTGGCAGCATGTACCATCCCTGAGCCCGCAGTGTCCAGCTGTGGTAATGTGATCTAGGTGATAGACTGAAAGCAGAGCAAGGTGTGAGTCCCTGCTGCAAATATTCCCACAACTCAGCAGAGAAATGTGGGATGTGAGTCCATATCGCTTTTGTGCATGTGAAGGCAGCAAGCTCAAGGACTGGATCCTGCCTACTCTCTGCTCAGGGGGATACAGGGCTGGCTGAAAGGAGCCAGAATACATGAAACACGATAACTGGAAAAAATACAAACCAGAAGATGGGCTGCTTAATGCACTACAGATCCAGCAAAACAACCAGAGCCGAAACAAAAAGCATTCCTCATATAGGAGCAAAGATACCAGTTCAACCCAGGGAATACCTGAAAGAAGATGAGAGTGTTGTGTTTTGTTATCCTGTGTGTCTCCAGGCACTGCGTGGGTCAGACCAAAGCCTAAACCATGGCGAGTGCTTCCTCCTTTTGTTGCATCTCTCCTCTCTGAAGTGCTGCTGCTGGCACCAGCACCTCCAAGCTCTCCAGGTTTGGTATCTGTGGCCTGTGCTCTTGTTCCTCCTGCTCCATCTGGCCTTCTGCTGCTCCTGAGGTCTACTGAGTCAATAAGCAGAGGGAAGAAGGAGAGCTGCTGTCACTTTTAGTCACAGCAGTAAAGCAGAGACACAAAGATGAGGTCTCCACCTGGCTGCTGATGGTTGCAGAATGAGATGCTCTGCCAGGTCACCCACCCAGAAGAGCCTGTTGTCTGCAGGCAGGGAGACAAGATACCTTTGGCTGGGCTGGGGTGAGACCTCAGGTGCGGCAGGAGCAACACCAAGACCATTGCTCTTTCCCTGGACCTACCAGAACAAATTCAGTTTCCAGATAAGCAGGAATCACGTCAGTGCCTTTACTGGGAACTCCATTTTCTAAAGGTACTTTTCAGATACTCTCATCTCTAGGAATCCCCCTCTCCTTGCCACAAAGATGAGAGTTGCAAGGAGCTATTTTTGCTTGTACAGGTCCTCTGCGAGTGTCTGGGGGAAATTGTCAGGTTCAGGTGCCACGGTCCCAGAGTGACAATCCTGGCACCACACCCATGGCAGTGCCCCAGCTCACTCACAGCTCCTGGGGGTCACAGCCATCCTTTTGTTCTCACTCAAACTCCCAGCTGAGTGCTGGTGCACTATGTGACCTCCTGCAGCAACACAAATAAAATGTCAGCACTACAACTATTAATAGTGTTTCTATTCCTGCTGCCATTATGATGGCTTTTGCTACTATTAGTAATAATATTTACATATGCAAAACCACAGATGCAAAACAGATGTTTTGGTTGGGATCTCTGAAAATATTTGTCTCTGCCACATATATTTATGACAAAGATGGAGGGTTAACCACACAGAGTGCCATATAGAGAACAAATAGATGGGGAAAAAGAATGAAATAATTCCTTCCATATTCCTAACAGAGGCCAAAACTTATCCATTCCCTCTCTCTGCTTCTCTCCTTTCCAGCATTTGACTTTTCCAATACCAGGCCAGGGATGGTTTCCATATTTGTTCAGACTTGTCTCGTTTTATTTTCCAGTTCAGCTATTTTTTCAGATGCAGCTTTTCCTGATGGATGGAAAATATAAAAGGAATTGCTCATCTGCTCCCTGCAAGTTTTTTCCTGACCACTGGGAAGCTCAGGCACTATTCCAGCCCTGGACTAAACCTTGCCTTGTGGAGAAAACTCGATCCTTGTTTGCTGAGTTCACATGTCTGGGAATAATTTAAGCTAAGGGGAAAAGTAAAAGTGAGAAAGACTACCACTGTCTGTGCACCCACCTCGTTCCCTCCAGCATGCAGCCCAAGTGGCCTTGGACAAGGAATGATCACATCTCCACAGCTGGCCGATACTGGAAAGCAAGGCAGTGGCAGCTCAGGGCAGGGCGAGAGTTTTTGCATTTTCACCCAAGCTTGTTTCACAGGAACAGAAAATAACAGAATCTGCCAGCACCAGGGCATCCCCCTCTGCTTTTGGCAGTGGCTGGGGTAGGGCTCGGGGACACAGCCAGGAGGATGAAGAAAAGCACAAAGACAAGGCTGAAACAAGTACCTCTCTTACATGCACTGAGCTTTGCACTGGAATTATGCAGAGCCCCATCAGCACAAACAGCTTCCCTGTGAGCACGCTTTGGCCTCTTATCCATTGTTATTCTTATCCATCTTATTATTATACATATATTTACAGTTGTGTGAACACAGTCATTCTCCTGTGTCCACGGGTCTCGTGTTTGTGCCCAAATAACTTTGGTCCTTTTCTACTGACAAACACCCTCGAGGGGCTTAATACCTTAATATCCCTGAGCAGCCCCAGGTCCAGCTGTTCCTTCCATCAACAGAGGGAGGAAGAGGAGGAGGAAGAGGAGGGGAAGGAAGGCTCTATCTGCTCTGCAGCAGCCCAGCAATGCTTGAAGAGAGAAAGCCATCAGACAGCAAAGGAGTGCAGCGTCCCTGAGCACTCATGAGTAATAAAGTGCCCCACAAACTAAAGAGCCCCCAAGTGCTACTGAGGACTAAGTAGTCCCTGAATACTCACATCTCTCTCAGGTCAAATTCCACTCTTTAAACCAATCCCCATTACGTTTTACACATCGGGCTGTAGAAGGCCTCGGAGGGGCTGTTAGAGTCTATTGTAGGGGAATAAAGAAAGTGTCAAAAAGACTTTTAATGCCCAGTTAAAAGTGGCCAAAATACAGTCTGCAGTTACCTGATAAGCTGCAAGGTCTCTATTGGGAGAAGTATTTTGGTTTTTCAATTGTCTCAGCCCTTGTATACTCGCAAGAGGCTGGCCTTAGCTCTGAAGCAAAGCTTTGTCAAGTACATTAAAACATTATTAAAAGCCTGGCTTTTGTTCCATAAAGACTTTTAATGCTTGCTGGTTTGGTTTTGGTTTTTTCCTTTATAATGTTTAAGACCAGTAATTATTGAAGATCCCAGAGCACTGTGGATTCTGCAGCCCCTCTGTGGGTTGCAGCATCAATACTTTTTCCAGCACAGTGGCCATCCTGCCACTGCCAAGGCCACTGTGCAGGTGTGGGATCAAAGTTCTTGGGGGAGACAGAGGACAACGCCTGAGTCCCGTGTTCATGGGCTCTACTCATTGCTGGAGAAAATAGTCACAGTCCTCTCTTGGTGCAAATTACCCTCTTTAAAGGGAAACTTGGGAGATTTCAGATACTTACTGGTTCAGTTACCTTTTTTTCATGAACAACCACCCACTGGAAATGGACTACACCTGATGTACATGGTGCAGTCCATGGCTCTGGTGGTATTTTTTATGTAGATATTTGGACATCAAAAAGTTGGTATTTGAACAGCTAGAATTTTTTTATTTTTTAAAAAGATCTGTAATTAATTTGAAGATTCAGTCTCAGAGTGTCAACAGACAAGAGCTGCCAAGCTGCTGAAAACAGGGTGTTTTTCACCATCCCGTGTTTGTTCCTCTGCACTGTAAGGGCTCTCTGGGGTGGACAAGCCCCATGGTGCTGTTTTGCTGCCGTTGCTGTATTCGGGAAGGGTATTTGCATAGTAGCAAGCAAGGCCAGCACACAAAATTAATGACATTTGAAGTTCACTGCAAATTTTGACTGTCAGGAATGCAGCACTGAAAACAAAACTTTAAGCTTCCATATTGCAAAACCTATTAACTGCTTATACCGTTTTTGCAGTCGTGCCAGCTCGCTCATACTGGAACTTTTACCAAGGCATGACAGCTCATTTGTTTAGCTTGGGCCAAGCTTAAAGTTCTGATGAAGCCTAATCTTGTGACCTGTATTTATTTTGGCCAGGGATGCTTTTTGCACAGACGACTTCCTATCCTCCCTAATCTTTCCCGCAGGAAAGGAGCTGGGAGTTACGAGTCAGGGGAGGAAGGCAAAGCCAACCAGACATGCAGTGAGAGAGAAACAAGCACTGCACATGTCGGTGAAGTGGCCCAGCTTCAGGGACCCTGTCTGTTAGGGGAAGGAATTAAAGGGGGAGTCAGCACCTCCGCCGTCATCGTTTGAGATGTGTCAAATCCATTATGGTTTCTCTGGAATTTTTTCCCATCTGGAAATATGGCTGTCTGTAACTTGGACAGCTTCACAACTTAAGGATGGAAATGTCTCCTCTTGGCTTGAACTTATCCCACCTCCCACTGAAACAGAGAAGAATTTTGTGGGTATAAACCCCCAGCAACCCCATGGGATGTGTCACAGGTTCCCCACAGCTGTCAGTCCCCTTTGGAGTGAGCTGGCCCTCAGCAAAGTACCTGTGGAAGGAGTTGCTCTCTCCTGTGTGACGAGAGAGGGAGGACAGACCCTGTGTCAGGCTGCCCAGCTGGAAGCCAGCAGTTCCATAATGTGAAATCCCTTACTCCTCACTTCCATTTCCTCTGAAACCAACTCAGAGAAAAATTTAGGTGTCCACCTTGGGCACTGAGCTTTCACCACCCCTCTAAAATCTGCCTCTTCACATCCCCTGCAGCCACAGGCCACTTAAACATTTTATGTCCACTTACTGGAAATTCTGTGAAAGGAATCAGGGAAGATAGAACTGGTTCCAGTCTTCACCCTCCTGCTTTAACATGCAGGACAAATGCATGCTCCATCGGGATCCTCCTGGTACCCTTACAGCTGCAGCTACACCAGAGAACACCCAATCTTCCCCTTGGCCTCACCTTAGTTACAGTAGCTGTAAGACAGGGAAAAAAAAAAAAAAAAAAACCCCAAAAAAAAAAAAAAAACCCCAGCCCCCCCTTCTGGTTTTTAAAAAAAAAAAAAAAAAAAAAAAAAAAAGCCATAACTCCACTGTGGCATTTACCCAGCTCTGAAGGCACAAGTCACCTGGGACATGGCACCATTTTTCCACTGGAAGCCAGATGCTTGAAATACCAAACTGCATTCTAAAAATATCTTTTCTATCAAGTTGTGAAGCAATGTGGAAAGCACAAAACTGCCTTTCTAATGCAGCAGTGAGTGCAGCAGTGAGACTGCACTTTGTTGGCACTAGGAATGCTGGTGACCTTCACAGAATCTCTACTTTATATTCAGAAATTGGGCACTGGATGCAGAACTGTAACAATGGGGAAGAGGGGTTTTTGAAAGACAAAACACCAGCCAGGTTTGGTTTCAGTTTGATATCTTGAGTTTGACCAATTCCCACGAGTTGAAATAATAAATTTCTGAGTAGCTGGAAATATTCCCCAGTTTCATTCCCCTGGAAGAAAAGTGCTTAAAAGCATTCAAAGGTTAATGGGAACTTGATGAAAGAGACATTTCTGTAGAGCAGCATTTTGAGTATATGCCTCCTTTAAATACATTTTCCAAGCATTAAAGCAGAAAAATTTGGGATAGAGTTCAAATTCCTCTCAAACCTCTGGAAACTGGGTGGCAAGGAACCAATCTATTGCACTGCTGCAGGGATGCTGCAGTTCAGGGCTTAAAGGCTCTGCAGTGACTGTGCTGAGAGCCAGCACCCACATGTGCTCTGATGAGAGCCCTGCTCTGATGAAACCCACACAAAAAGGTGTGTGCACTCTGCCTGCAGGGATTTGTGCAGGAATGACACCTTTCCAAGGCTGCCTGATACTTTTTTTACCCTCAGAGGGGAAAGTGTCATCCTAAAGCTTTCCTAATTAAGCAACTGGAGAGCTTGTGAGCATTCTGCACACTTAATTCCCATCTAACCACTGGCCAAGAGCTGGGATTTGGAAAGATGGTGAAGTTGATCAGTAGCAGGGTGACACATGTTTCCCAGTGTCAAGCAGCCTGTCCCAGAGGTGCTTTACAAACCCAGAGATGCACAGGAGCCCAGAAGACATTAATTACTAAATCAGGGAGATTCTCCCTCCCATCTGCTCCAAAGGGGCTGGGATTTGCAGAGGGGGTCACAGCAGCTGCACGTGTTTGTTGTGTGCTTTCCCTGCCTGGCTGTGTGGTACCTCTGTCTGCATACAAAGGTCGAAAATGCAATTACACATAGATCATGTTAACTAATTGTGCCACCATTTAAACAAAAGAGAAATGTGGGCATAATAGTTTAAAAATGAATATTTCATTATTATGTATTTTTGTGGTTAACAAATATACTGACATTGGACTAAAGCGGTTGCAAAAGTTTTGATCAAAATGTCAAACCCACAAGCAATGTTAGGGGAGAGCCTGAATAGGCCACTGGCTTTGAAATTACTTGAGAGCTGCTTAATGTGCACCGTGCAGTTTAGGTCTACAACAACTGCCCTGCAAGGTTACCCCTTGGCAGAACTGTGACCAGTAACAATAAACCTTAAAAGCCTTCACCATCGATGCACATTTCCAACCCGAGGGATGTGTTTATGCACAACACACCCGCACAAGTCTCACGGGTTATTTGCTGAATCAGGACAATAAAGGGAGAGCTATTTTCTCCCACTGCCTTGTGCTTTTCTAAGGCACTGAATTTTAAGTGCCCTGCCAAAGAGGCACTTTGCCACTGCTGTGCTCTTGTCCCCTCTGCTCCAGTGTCACGCTGCCTGGATGTGTCACAGTCCAGAGGTGAGGGTCCAGCAGATCAAATCGATTGCACACTCCCACGTTACAGATGTTAGCAGACAAGCTCCTCGTGACCCCTCACCTTTCTGCCACGGGAAAATGTTGGGAGATTCATTTCCTCCAAGAACAAACAGCAGCAGTTTACCATGGCAGGACAAGGCTACCGAGGAGCGCGCCTCAGCGCAGGAGCTCCCTTTGCGCTGAGGCAAACAGTTGTGCAAACCGGGAGCAAAGTTCCCAGGAACTGCAGGCTGAGGACAGAAGGGTTTGCATTTCTATTGACTTAGTTTAGGTGCCACGGAAGGCTGTGGGAAGAAGGATGAAAAGAAAGGCAGCGGTGATGGACTGCCCAGCTGAGTTAGCGAGAAGCAATCGGAGCACAGCAAAGCAAACACGGGGCTGCCTGCGGGCAGGGGGGCCGGGCGGCTGTGCTGCCCTGCCTGTTTGTGCTTAGGAACACAGCCCCTGCCATCAGCTGCTCTGCTGTGCCACCCTGTCTGTATTTAGGGACACAGCCCCTGCCATCAGCTGCTCTGCTGTGCCACCCCTGTCTGTATTTAGGGACACAGCCCCTGCCATCAGCTGCACAGTGCAGTGATGGATGGATTCTGCAGAGTCCCTCTGTACCTGCTGGGCCATGAGCAGCCCGGGGCAGCACCCACCTTGTTTCTGTGTCTCCTGGGTGTGCTGTGCCTGATGCTCAGACCCTGCTCAGGGGCCAGCTTGTGTCATGACAGCGTGTATGTCAAGATAATTACACACCTGCAGCTCCCTCCTTGGTAGAGAAGTGAGATACAGAGAGGTGAGTTGTTTGGGGTGAGGCAGTGGATGCTTTATCAGTTACCTGTGGCTCACTCTTTGCCTGTGCAGAGCACATGTGTACAAAGCCTCATCTTATAGTTTAGGAGCATTCCCAGCATGTGCTTTTAGGAAACCAAGATGATGTTCAGGCCCTGGATCACTCCTAAAAGCCACCAGCCATCACCGTGGCCCGTGGTGTCAGCCCTGAGCAGCGCTGGTGCTGGGACAGTCTCCAGAATACAAGCAGCACCTTATATTCTTGTATATTCCTATATTTGGCCCCGCGTGCCACGTGTCTGAGAAAGGGCAGGGAAAGGATGTACAGTAGCTGCATTCAGGCATTCAAAAACCACAATTACCAAACCCTCTTAAGGCAGAGAAGTGAAGAGGCAGCCCACCCCGATCCCAGCACCCGCAGCCACCTCCCTCCCCTCTGAGACCCTCCGGAGCCCCAGTTTGCCCCCTCTGACAGGCAGGCTCTCGACAGTCGGTCTCCAGCTGGTTGGCTCCGCACGATCTTTAATTTATCATCCCCCTGGACCCGCATCACGTCCCGCAGAGGGTGCCAAGGTGTGTGACCCCAGCCGTGTCCTGGGCTGCAGCCCCAGCCGAGCCCCCAGTGCTGCTCCTTGCCCCGGTGTTTGCAGAGCAGAGCGTGTCATGCTTCTGAAGAGTGACAAATTGCCAGGAAGGGCCCCCCCCCCCCCC
>VWZN01008002.1:129594-193733 GCA_013396955.1 Regulus satrapa
CCCCCGCACCCCGGCTCTGCTCTGCACCGCCCAATTCCCCCGTGCAGCATTAACAGCTAATAAAACAATAGAGCTTTTAGTGGGGAACTTCAAAGGCTGCTCAGGCAGATGAATGAATTTCGCATTTCTTCACTTAGTGTCAGCGCTAAGGGAGAGAAGGGCAGGCTGAGGTCGAAGGCTTCAGCAGGCAGCAGCAAACAAATGCAGCCTGGTATTTGGGCTACTGCAGAAAATGGGGTGGGAAATCAGCTAAACACTTAGCAAGTACCAGGATTTTCTTCTACTCAGCTCATCCACTTCAGCCGGCCTATTTTATTTTCTGGTTTAAAAAAAAAAAAAAGAAAAGAAAANCTGATATTTGTTTTTTTTTTTGTTTAAAAAAAAAAAAAAAAAAAAAAAAAAAAAAAAATTCACAAAAAAACCCCAAACAAACCACACACACACACAGAGACAAAACAAAACAAAACAAAACAAAACAAAACAAAACTAAAATTAAATAAACCTCCATAATTACACCTAAACCATAAGCTGAGCCAGGAACAGATCATTTCAGTGTAGAGAATTTTTAGGCTGCCTGGCCCAAACTCAAGCAAACAGAATTATTTTCAGCAACACAATTGTATTTGGTAAATGTGCCTTGAGGTCCCCCAGCTAATTCATAACTATGTGTCCATCTACAAAATACATCCTGCAAACCATTAGTTCATTGTCATGTGCAGCCACAATGAGCACCTACATGAATCAAGCTATGAATTGAGTGGCTGAGAGTGGGTTAATACTGCTTAAAAGATATTTCCCGTTTAGAACATGGAGAAGGAAGTACAAAAAAAGGAGGAAAAACAGAGAGAATAATATTGCATAGCTCAAATCATAGAGTTGTTTGGGGTGGAATGGATTGTAAAGCTTATCTCATTCCATGCCTCTGCCATGGGCAGGGGCATCTTCCACTATCCCAGGTTCCTCAGCCCTCTGTCCAGCCTGGCCTTGAACACTCCCAGGGATGAGGCACCCACAACTTCTCTGGGCAATCTGTGCCAGGGCCTCGCCACCCTCACACGGAGGAATTTCTTCCTTATATCTAATCTAAATCTTCCATCTTTCAGATTAAAACCATTCTTACCTTGTCCTACCACTATCTGCCTATGGAAAGAACATCCTTCACTGGCCATGCAGATAAAGGTTCTCCTTTAGCAGGTTGCTCTCACATGGAGCAAGGAAAACCCTTGCCCAGGACCATCAAATTACACCTACAACAGAGGAACTCGCTGGTGGAGGAGACAGTCAAAGCCCCCAGCAAGACTCTGCCAGCCAAACCTTCACTAGGAGTGGATCCTAGAGGGCAGCTGGGAAGGAAATAGGCATGGAAAAGATTTTAAACAGATGAAGCATCATTTCATAAAATTGCCACGGCTCAGTTTCTTGTATTTCTCCTCTCTTCTCTGACCAGCTTTTGTTAAGTCACAGCCTTTACCCCCACACAGTATCTGATGAAGAAAAGAAAAATCTGATTGTTCTGTGCATGGCTTTTTTTTTTTTTTTTTTTTTCATTAAATAGTGAATTTATAAAAAAAANTCCTTATGTAGTGCATGATACCCAAAACAACAGGAATAAATTATTCTAGTTTTCAGAGCTGGTATGTTTTAGCCTCTTGAACACCATCATCTATATTCTACATCACTTCCAAGTACAGCCCAAACGGCTTGTTCTGCAAAACAGCTTTAAAAGTTGCAATCATTTATGTCGCACTCAAATCTGCTGCCAAATTTTCAAAGCATTCTGCATGTGGCTGTCCTACCAGCCACGCCTGCACTGGACACTTTTCCAAGGGCTCCCCGTGGCCGTGCAGGGACAGCGTTTGCAGGCAGGGAGCTCCTGGGGAGCTGTGGCAGTGCTCAGAAGCAGCCAGCTCGCAGGAGGGGAGGGAGGCTGCCTCCTGATAACTGAGCTGACAATTTCTAGGTTCTCTAAAACCAGACCCTTCCAAGAATGCCCTTTGTTCAGCAGTTGCTCCATTCAGTCTCTCTCCCTGTTTGCTTGTAATTTATTCCTTCTAAAAGTCTTGCCCTAGGCTAGCAGAAAATGAAAACAAGGAACCAGATTTTCTCTTTTTTTTTTCATCACTTTTGCTCTTTCATCAAGAACAGTGAAAATTTGGCACAGTCAAATATTTTGTTCAGCTCTTTCTTTCAGTCTTTGAAGTCCCCATAAGCCTTGGTAGGAGTCTAGGCTTCCACTCACATCTGCTTTCCATGAAGCCATTTACCGCACTTTATTTGTGCCATATTAGATTTTTCAGGACAGGGACAGAACTAACGAAGCATTTACATTCTTGGGAAAGGGGCATAGATACAACTACCACATTACTCTGATAGAAACAAATTATAACTGACATATTTTAAGTTCTCAAGCGAGGAGCCGTGTCATGCCACAGGCAGCAAAGACTCCCGAGCTGTTGGTTACCTCATTTCTTCCTAATGCTCATTTAATATCAAACACCCTCAGTGCAACTTTCTTTTGCACAGTTATTGAGGGATGATCTAGTACCTGTAGGAAAATGAAGGCAAATATCCTGCAAAAGGGAGAGCTTAGATGAAAGCAAATTGTGTCTGAACAGAAGCTGCATCAGAGACAGTATCAATGACACAGAGCTGTGTCAACAAGATAATGGCATCATGCTGCTGACAAACTGCTAAAGCATTTCTTTTACAAGCAGAAGACTAATCCCCTGACAATGCTCCATTCCAAGATCTCTGTTGCTATTAAAGCAGGGAAAGAGTGTTGACTGAATCTCTATCAGGAGGATCCTGGCAAAGCCTAACGGAATATTGATTATCCTGCTGTTTCCTATTTTGCACTTCTCTCTTCAATAACCAAGCCCCTCCCCTAAGAATTATTTGTCTACTTCTCATAGAGAGTATTATTAAGAGAGTTCTAAGTCAGAAGTGATAAAATAGCAAACTGAGAAAAATATGCCTTGGAGGAGGCAAGATCAAGAGCTCAGCAAGCTCATGCTTTGAGCAAGATCTCCAATGGCCTTCTGAATTTAATGAGGGGGTGTTAAAAAGCCAACTGGAACTTGGAAAGTTCATCACAGGATTGCCTATCCAAGCTCAGCACAGCTCCAGTCACTGAAGCTCATGGAAGAAACATTTCTTGGAATCCAGCCCTTTGTCATCCAGGCAAAGGACCAAATCACAATCAAATGGCAAAATATGAAATGTGCTTGGATTCATTCAGGCTTGGGAGGAAAAAAGTCACTTACTGTTTGAGCTTGATCACAGGGGCTGTGCATCAGTGGATGAAAGTCTTCATAATATTGCTGACCATTACTTAGAGCAGAAATGGCCAGATCAGGCTCCTAAATGTGGGTTTGAGCAGGCAAATGCTAGTTTTGTTGTCTGAACAGACATGGAAATCACAGCCCATGTACCGCTGTGCACAGCTGCAAGGAAGGTGATAGCACAGCCTCTACCTCAGTTTTTCTCTGTTTCATAGTGACAGGATAAGGTGTCCAGAATGGCAGTTATTTAATACATCTTGACACCGAGAGGTAGGACCGTGGATACAGGAGGATTATCCTGGGTTTGGTGGAAAGTATGGAGAGGGTGCATATCCCCCATCTTCGTAAAGCCCCAACCTCGAGCTGTGCAGTGCTGGTCCCCTCTCTTCTGATACATCTTTCTTCTTAACACTCTCTGCTTCTTCATCTCTTTCATGGAGAATGTTTCCAAGGATGGAGGGCATTCAAACAACCCACAAGATAACCACTGCAGCTCCCAGAAAATGACAGTCCTGCACCTCCTCCTCTGCAAGAGGCATCACCTTCCTGTAGGACACCCTCACTGCTGCCACGTGTTTTGCTGCTGAATTGCACAGCCCTTACAGAAATATTGAGACATGATTCAGGTGTTTAAAAGTAGCTTGGACCCCAAAGCCTTCCTCAAGCAGGGCAGGGGATGAGGTGCCCCATCGGTGTTCAGGTGTCCCCTGCCCAGAGAGACCCAGCTTTGCTGGGAGGTTTTTGCAATCACTGGAGCAGGGGCTGAGGTGGATGTCAGGAGGCAGGGGCCCAAGAAAGGGATGCTTTCCCCTGCTGCCCTAGCAATTTCATGATGGCAGAAAATTGGGAGAGGAAAAACCACAGAACTATGTTTAAAAAAAAAAAAAGAAAAAGAGAAAAACATGATTTTAAAAAATGCTGTGCCAGGTAAAACTCCTCTGCTTTGTTATTATGAGAGTTCCCAGCACTGATAATTTCTCCTAGCTGCTGGTTTGTAAGTTACTTCTGAGTAGAAAATTCAATTACATGGGCCAAGTCAACAATAATGTTTTTCCTGGCAATGGTTCATTTTGCCAGTGGAACCATTTTCCCCCCTCCCTTTTCTGGATTCAGCTCTGCAAAGTTGCTAAATTCTTCCAGATCTCTGGTCTGATGTGATCATAAATATCCTGATTGTATTCGACTGATTGACAGACTGGGGATGGATTAAGTGGGGATTACAGCCTGGAATGATCAAAATGTGCTTTCATGGTCAGTAACTCTGCAATAAGTCATAGTTCCAATGTACATTAACTATATAATCTAATTAACATGGCTGTTTATGTATTTAATATTATTCTTAAAACTTTTTAATAAAAGAGGTTTTAAGGAGAATTAGATGTTGTTTAAAATATAAGAACCTGTTCCTTGAATGAACAGTAGTTTGGCATTTACTTTGTCATTAAGACGACTAATAAAACTCTCTCTTACTATTAAAAGGAGATTTGAGTAGTATGATGGGCCTAATCCTGCCCTAACTAATAGGTGTGTAAACTCAGGTTTTCTCTGTTTTATATAAAGTTACTTCAGGTGTAGTAATTCAGGGGAGAATTTAGTCCATTAGAATTAGAAAACTACTTTTGAATCAATGAAGTATATTAAAAATAGGTCAATATAGGTACATAATAAAAGCATTCTAAGGTGCTTAGCACTCACAGATCTCACAGCTGTCATTATTTACTGAGCAGGAGCAGCAGGAATTATCATTATGGATAAAAATCTTAAATGTTTTACTGCACAGCTTACCCCCCCCCTCAACATACCTAATGATATCAAACTGAATGAAACAATGCATCAAGGCAAAGCTCCCAACTACAGCAATGTGTTCAGCAGCTGCACTTCTGAGTACAAAAAGAGCTGGCTACTTGATGGCAAGGGCAAGGAATTATAGTGGAGATGTTATGCAGTTGTCCATAAAAAATGAAATCTGAAACCAGTAAATATTTTGCAGGACGTTGGGTTCTCTGCTGTCTCCAGTGCACCAGTCTCAAAGTCAGCTTCTCAGAGTTGTGGATACTACTGCTCTGCAGCTACAGCGCTCCTCCAACACCCTTTTTAAGTTTTCAGATTTTGCATTTTCACTTGAGAGGTTCCCAAGGCATCTAACGTGCTGTGAGCAGTGCTGGGCCATGGCCAGTCAGGGTGAGAGGGAGCCCTTCTGCCCTGCCCTCTCTCACACCCACATTGGTCTCCTCCCTCCACTGCATGGCCAACTTCTCACCTGTGTTCTTACAGCTTTTTCCTGACCTGAGACCTTCTAAAAAGGAGCTGAAAATTTCAGCGTGTCCAGCTGTTGGCTTCTGATGTCCCTCAGTGATGCCCTCCTGGCCGGAGGAGGTGCCCGAGGGACAGCTTGTTCTGGTGAGGCCATGGCTAAACCAGGGTCAGGACAGACCCCACTGACCCCAACTTAGGAGCTGACTGGGAGATCAGAGAAGGGAGCAGCCCTCTGCACACCCCAAACCTGGGGCCCTGGCACAGATCACGCCTCCACTGCCTGTCAATCCCATCCCAAGGATGGCTTGAGACTGACCTTGCACAAGTCAATTCATCAACACCAGGATGAAGCCCACTTCATCTCACTGCTGATCCTCCAAGCCACACAGAAAGCTCTGCCCAAAGTCTCTTAAATGAAGCAGGAATGTTTCAATTTAAAGGAATTAAAAGCATTTTTAGAATGTGATGTTTCCCATCATACCATGTCCCTGCACAGTGCACTGCCCGACAAACCTGATTATTCTCCAGCCAGCCAGGGGCTTAGAAAATATGTCGAGCACTCAAACCATTTTAGATCCCACTGCACTGTACATACCCAGAATTTGAGCAGAGTTCACATTCGAGGGCTTATAAAAACTTGACTACACTCCAATAACTTAAATCACTCAGTGAGGTTTATAGTGATTTAAAGCCATTGGAACTCTCCACGTTTGGTGCACAAGGGCTCCAGCTTGGAAAAGAATCAAGACATGTTCCAGCATGGCAGCTCCAGGCATATTGAATCAATTTCAGCATGTAAAAATAATTAACAATGATAAAAATATATTAATAATACTGTAATTATATGGCCAGACCAAAGTTTCAGCCTGAAGGAAAAAAAAAAAAAAGAAGAAGAAGAAATTCAGCAATGGCTTGGACTGGGAGTAATGAGGGATTTCAGTGACAGGAAAATGAATGGAGGCAAATCAAGGGGAAGGAGCAAAGGAAGATCACGTTTGTCAGTAGTTTAAAAAGTTATACTGGCCTGAGCTGCAGGACTTGCTAAATTCGGCCCTGGAGGTGTGCCAGCACAGCACTGCTAGGCCAAGGGATCAGAAAAAATCCAAGGTCCAAGTTCTTGCAAGCCATCAGGACAAGGATCAAATGCTATATATCATGGAGCTGGCTCATAAATCTCCACTTTCTAGTAGCTTAGAGTAGGGAGGCCAAAAGTAGCACCTGTCTGGAAAGGATGCCACGCTGTCTGAAGGATGCTTTTCCAGAACCAGCTCAGTCCCTGAGGGTGATGTCAATCCCCCAGGGCACAACAGGGCTTTGGCTATTTCTACATGAACTTTCCAGCACCTGGTACAGTGGCTGCAGCTTGGACCAACACCAGGAAATGCCTGAGGCTACAGGAATAAATACTGCCAGGGACATTAACCACCAAATGGTTTAGTCACATCAAACAACGGATTTGTTTTGGTCGGCAGGCCAGGATGATTCTTATTTCATCAAGGCTGATTCACCCATCCCACTCATTCTGTACTCAGCCATCATGCAGGTGCCTCCTTGAGCCTTCCAATAACAACTCTGCAGAAAATGTTGTAAGGTAAACTAACAGCACAAAGTCTGTCCAAAGGCTGAGAAGAAAAAAAAAAGAGGTAAAAAACTGAAAATTTCTAATGCATGTATTTGAGAGAAAAGGGTTTGGCATATGGGCATAGACAGGGGACATCACATTTTTGTAGGGGAAAGAAATGTTAATTTGAATTCCCCTGGCAGAAGTATATTCTCATTGTTCATGGTAAGTTGAGTTTCTGCACACAGTAGATAGTGACTCTTCCCAGAGCCACCAGAAAAAAAAAAATCATCTTATCATATGCTATTATATCCCCAGTTCTACTGTGGTTTTGAAACTAACTTCTTGCTTTGGCAGAAATTCCCATCTCATTTTCTATGAAACACAGCAGAGCTCAGGACAAATGCAATCAGGAGAGATTTCTAGATGAAAAGAAAGAAAGAAAAAAAAAAAAAAAAAGCCTTTAAGTCCTTTACTATCTTTAATCATGAAAATAGTTCAGTTGCTGCAAACCTGATATTCATGGCCAGGGCCCAAGCAAGGACCTTGCAATTCACAAAAGCACTGAAGGGATCCATAAAACGTGGCTGGCCATGAGGAATTTACACTTGTTTTTTAAAGGGAGTAAAAATGTGGCTGTAGCCGTTTAGAAGAGTTTATATGTTCTGGCCTCAGAGAGGTTTAAATCACTCAGTTAAGAAAGATGCACTGGTGCATTATTGAGTCTTCAGGCAATGCAATAGGCCAGAAGAAATCATACCAATTATATAAGACACAGAGGTGTTTTTGGGCACAGAGTGCCCTGAATCTTGCTCTGCCCCGAAGTGGAGTCCCTGACTCACACTCAGAGCATCCTCCCAACTTCCCCCAGGTCCCTTCCACCCCGACACCCAGCTCGGATCCCCCAGCTGCCCTGGAGCTCACACCAGCCCCCCTCTCTCAGTGCCTGGGAGGTCCCTTGGTCCCCTGGGATGGCCAGGAGCCTTTGGCCAGCAGAAACATCCAGGACAGGGAGGCCCAGGAAGAAAAGTACTTTCAGAGGGCTCAAGATAAGATGTGGTCTTTGGGAGATAATGACAATCCCCAGCCTCCCAGCATGCAGGACAAATTGCAAAGCCCATCTCCCTGACCCAGGTTTCCCACTCTAAGCCCTTCTCTGTTTCTCATATTCACTTGCTAATTCTGTTCAAGCATTTTAATCCCACCTACTGCCAGGACAAAAAAAAATAAGAACTTACTGTTTGGAAACCAAGCTAGTAAAAATACAGGAATGCAGTGAAGGAAGAGCTGCTGCTGTGCAAGGGCCATGATCTCTGGGTTTGCAGGATCTCAGGGCCCTGACCTGGGTGCCCCACGTTGCCCTCAGGTACCTGGGGGAGCTGCTGCCCATTTGAGGGTGGGTTCAGCACCACAGCTGCTCCAGCTGCCTTCCAGGGTCACACAGCTCTGACAATAAATGCCATCAGAACCACTCCTTCTGACCAAGATTTCCTGACAGACTGTGAGAATTTGGGGCATGACATTTCTGTCGCTTGCAGGGGAGGTGGCACAGCAGCAGTGCTCCTTGATGCTGCAGCTGCACCGTACCTGGAGCTAGAGAAACCGAGGGAAAAACGCCTGGGGCCAAGACTTTTAACCAAGGATAACACCGACAAAAGCACCTGGCTCTCAAGTGGCACAAGCCTTGCAGCTCAGAGCCAGAACTTCACCTCTGCATGTCCCAAGGCTGCCATCCCAGGAAAAGCTCTGCTGATTTTGTTGGCTGCTCACAACCCCCAGTCTCGGGAGCAAGTATGGGAAAAGGCACTTTTCTGGTTCAGCTTTGGGTGTGTGTTTTATTTGCTTTGCTTTGGTGCCCTCAGGGTGGTTGTTGGCTGTAGTAGATGGTGGGTTTTATTTTCCTGACTGGTTGTACCCCTCTTGAGAGAAGTTGTTACAGTTGTAGTTGTATTTTTCCAGCTTTTCCAAGCTTACCAGCTCCCCAGGGTACTGTTTGCCTGAGTGGTTTGGTACAGTTTTATTTTTACAATAACTATTACACTTTTAAATTTTATTTTTGTATGTTAATTAAATACTTTTTAATCACAATGCAGACGCAGTTGCAGGGGCCAAGAAAAATACATAAACAAGAAGAGAATCCAAACATATATCTGCCCAGCATGGTACAGAAAAACTTTCCAGCCCCAAGTTCAGCCACTCCTGGATCTCTGCATTAGAAGTTGAACAGCAGAGCTCAGTCTGATCTTCAATTCACTGCAAAGCTTTTCCTTGCATGATGGAGCAGGAAGGTAAAATGCCCAGAGAGCAGCCACTGGCATATGAAAAATGCTGACCTGTGCCAACCCCAGTCTCAAATCAGAGAAAAATATCCCAGAGTTATCTGAAATAGTGATTGTCATGCTGAAGAAATGCTGAAATTGTACAGCAAATGTGACTTGTTCCTCACCCCTGGAGTTGGGCACCTGTCAGGTTGGCCAGCTCAGTCAGCTGTCCCATACTTTTATCCTGTTCCAGTGCTTGCCCCAGTAAATTCCACAGGGAATCAGCTTGCCCACCCATGCAAAGGCAGCAGAAAGGAAGCAAAGAGTCCGTGGACATCTGGAGAGACACGTCTGTGCCTATAGCATGGCCCAAGCCACCCCTTTACAGCACAAGTGCTGTAAAATTCTTGCCATGCCTGAGAAATAAAATGTGAGGTTTAATTTAAAATGAGAGATATTAGAATGGCGAGCTGCAGGTGATGAGGTGATGGCGTTTCCTTGGCTCGGGGCCAGGAGGGTAGGAAAAGAAAACAAGTGAGATGCATTATATCCTCCATACCTTGGCAGCTCAACAAAGTGACACTCATGTAGGGCTCATGAGCGAGGCAATTAATGACAGGGAAGTGGCAGAAAGAGCACTGTGAGAAGTTAGAGCTGAAGTTCAAAAGCACTCAAAAGGAGAAACAAGGCCAATTAAATATTAAAAAAAAAAAAAATCCAGCAGCAGTGTGTATGTGAAAAGTCAATGCAGTAGGTGTGCAGTGAAAGTGGAAAAGGCATTTCTTCTGAGAACCTGTGTGTGATCCTTGCGTACCTGTCACCTCCTTGTTATTAAATGTTAGACTAAGTGGTTATTTCTTTAATATCTCCATGTATCTTAATCATGTAAATGGTGCTGGGTTAACAGCTGGACTCAGTGACCTTAGAGGTCTATTCCAACCTCAGTGATTCTGTGAAAGGCTGGGAATGGTACAGGTTGGAAGAGCTGAGCATGAGAACCCTAACCCCTTGTCCTCAAAACCAGGTTTTCTACAACACTCTCAAATTTACCTGATGAAAACCACTCCAGTGGAATTATTTGGACATGCACAAAAGGTAAATAATAGTATTTCAGGTGGATACACATAACATATATTCATTTGGTATCTCTGTTGCCAGCACAGCGGGTGAACCACCAGGCCACCTCAGTGAGGAGTGAACACAAGCAATGGTGACTATTCTCCCATTGCTGGCATGAGCAATGGCTAGGGCAGTCCCTAGGCTGAGCAGGAAATTTTACTGCTCCCTGTGTCTGTTGTGAGCCCAAAGACCCTTACAATAACCTGGAGAATTTTTGAGGCTGAGCCACATCAGAAGGATGTCTTCCTCCTATAAATTATTATTATTACCACCAAAACTACTTCTACTCTTTAGCTTGAAAAAACAATTCTAAAATAATGTCCAATCTATTAATTTAAAGTTGGACCAAAAAAAATCAAAGCAGTTTAACTTCATTAAACAGGTTTTGACTAAAATAGATTGTTTCATAATATCACAAAAATTTTCTTGGAAATGCCTATTTTTAGTTATTTCCCACAATTAAATTTATTCTAAGTTTGTTCTCTTTTTCATGGCAGTGGGCTGTGCTTCTCTTCAGCAAAACTGTGCAGTATGCCTGGCATGTGATGAACTTATCAAATCTGCTGTAAACAGGTTTTTAGCAATTTATAGCAAATTGATTGGAGCTTTTCTGAACAGGCAGCAGCTCTTCCACTCATAATTTGTCCAAAAAGACAACAACAAGGCTCAGCTGCTTGGCTGCCAAGCAGAAAGGTCAAATTACTGACCTCCATTTTGGGGTATCAGTTACAGCCACCTCAGCATTCCCCACTGCCTGCTGCAGTTGTCTTCTAAATATAGCTGCTCTCACTTGCAGGATATTCTCTCCTTGTACACAATGGCAAAATGGTTCATCACTCCTCCAAAAAAAGCCTATCACAAGATACTGGCAGTATTTACCATTGAAAGTTACAGGCTTTCTGTTGTCTTGTTCAGTAAGTGTTGGCAGAGACTTTGGTGCTGCTGGTACACCCAAGTAAAGACAGCACTGTTTGAACAGTTTAAGCCTAAACCAGCAAAGCTGGGCTGTGTAAGCTGGCCCAAATAAAGCCAGAATAGTGGCTCAACAAAATCTCAAGTAATTTTGCACAGAAAATTAGGCCCATAGATATATTCTACACTGAAGATTATTATACATTTCTTTCAATCACGGGAGTACAAGCTGACCTGAAATTCATGATTCAAATAGACCAGTCAAAGAAACACAGGGCTGGAAATAAGACCTGGAAAAGTCCCCATGGAAACAACTCACCATGGCTTCCTTTCACATCCATCACAGCAGATGGTGGGGGACAAAGCCAACCCTAGAGCTGCATTTTGGCTTGGCCTAATTTTAGACACAAATGTGTCATTCATAAGAAAGTTTTGGGGTGTCTAATGGTATGGGAAGTCACAACACAACAGTGGGAGACCGATCCATTTTTCTCCAGGGAAAACCCAGTGGTGTTTGCCAGCACATCATAGCCTGGGGCAACCAGGGACTGAGCAACACATTCCTTCACAGTGACCTCCCTTTCTCTCCTGCTGCAGAAACATAAATATATAAAACTTCTGTCCCTAGAGGATCTTTTTCTTTGACTAATAACTGGAGGGATCCCTTAATACCAACAGTTACCTATGGAGCTCACCCTGCAAGGATAAACACCAAGTGATTTCACTGCCCATCATCTGGGACCAAGGCTGGACTTGGGGGACAAAGAAAAAAAGTCTCTCCAAATATGCAAGGGATAAGTGAGTAAGTTTGGCTTGTGCAAGGCATTTTTTACATTCCCACATCTCAAATGTCCACAGCTAAACACAAACAAAGTCAGTGGAGATTTAAAGAACTTTGACCCT
Organism: Regulus satrapa; assembly: GCA_013396955.1. Taxonomy (NCBI): domain Eukaryota; kingdom Metazoa; phylum Chordata; class Aves; order Passeriformes; family Regulidae; genus Regulus; species Regulus satrapa. The sequence continues at coordinate 141,888 of VWZN01008002.1, forward strand.
ATATTCTTCTTGCCTTTCGTTTCCAAAGGAGAAGCCAAAAGCCCCTCATGCATGCTCGCAGGCTGAGCACCCTGGCTCAGGCCATCCTTCCATCTCTTCCAGGGGATGAAACTCCCCACTGGAGCCTGGCCAGGCTGTCCAGGGCACGTTGTGCTTGTTTTCATATTTGCAGTCTCAGCAGAGCAGTGAATAAGTGCTGTCAGGAGTGTTGAACAAACACTGTACTTGACTTTTCACTGGGCTCTTCTGGGCTCAGAACAAAAGCCTGGATCTGAACCCACAGAAATTTTGGGGCATGTCAAATCTGAATCCAGATCTGAAACTTGTGGTTAGATTTCCACCTCTAGGGTTTAAGTTAGAGTTCAGTTCATAAACACTTCTGCCACGGCCTTTTTTTACTTTACTCCACCACGAATCAAGAGTTACTGCCATGAAATTAAGTTAGACCTGATTACAAGTGGGAATAGAGCAAAGTTTACTCATATCACCAGCCATACCTTTTTGCTCTTTCATTTCTATAATATATCTATCATATATATATATATAATATATAACAGTCATGGACAGTGGCTCATATGTACACAGCCCTGGGCTAAAGCACGGTGAAATGATGGTAGGAGAAGGTGAGATTAAACAGAGCAAAGGCTCAGTGGAAGCACAAAAGATACTCAAAAGTGGTTATAAAAATTCATCTACCTTCTCTGTCAAATGCTCTGCACACACTGCAGACTGCTCTGTTGACTGTTCAAGCCTTGCACACATCCATCAACAAAATTTTCTCACTCATGAGCTCCTCACCAAAAATTCAGCTCCTGAGCTTTGTTTGCCATTCGGAGCAGACAGGAGTCACATGTTTGAGACTTCACCAGGCAAAATGATGCAATGAAATAATAAACATTTTAACATAAATTAAGAAAAGCTGCCTACGGGCTTGTAACAGTAGAACTCCAAACCTGCACACCCTGTCTCCAAGCATATTGCTGCAAGAGCCACTGTAGAGCTTTTCTGCTCCCTTCCCATGGAGGGGAGAATCTGAACTGAAAGATGCTCCCCAGTCTGCCCCTAAAGCTCTGTGAAATGGGGAGCTCAGAGTACCAACACACTGCCTCATCACACAAGGCGATGCTACCGCCCTTCCTTCTCCCCTGATTTTTGGATGCCGCTGGTCCCATTCCTGTATTACAAATTCCTCACTCACTGAAGACTCTGTGGCAGAAGGTCTAACAAGGAGTTTCATTCTTTGCTGGCCATTTTCACGGCATGATACCTGCTTACGGCTAAAATCTGTTAGGCAGATACTTCCCACAGTGGATGTAACCTGCTTGTGCCTTTCCTCTAGGATCCAATAGCTCCTCTGCATTTGCTGTTCATTATCTCCAGTGCACGGTATTATCTTCTATTTGGAGAAGGAAAAAAGAAGATGAGCTGATGGTGGGGGGGCAGGGAAGAGCAACCAGACATAAACCATCATTTAGTTCATCAGAAAACTTTTCACTAACCCTTTGCATATTCAGTGCTTCAGGGGTTAATAAAGTCTCTTAGAAAGCAAAAGGTTTCCATCTGTAATTGGATCCTTTGTATGTGCTTTCCGCTGTAGGAATCAACTTAGCATTGACATCCTCGTAAAAATTTCCATTAGATCGAGGACTGAATGCCCACTAAGGCTCTGTGTGGTTTTGCAATTGATTCACTGAATGAAATCTTATCTAAAATCTTTTTATTTTATGCTATTATGGGCACAAGGGAAAATAGTGATGTAAAAATTTTCACTGCTTAGTTAATGCACAGTGCCTCTTGGAAATGGCCTTCAGGTTAGCTAAAAAGATTGTCATTTCTATTTCCTACTATTTTGTTTCATATTACCAATAATTGAAAAATGTTTCATTTCTTACTGAGTTACATATTGACACTTTGAATTGAATTCAGAACCTTTATCTTTAATCTTCTCATTAGATGTCTTCAGACACCAGGGCAAGAACACACAGTTCATCTGTTGCATGTTTTTCAGCAATAGATAATTTTCAGAAGACATATGTAAAGCTGCTCTTGTGCTTTAAAGATGTAAAGAGCAGCCTGGCCATGTGGAAGCTACGAATCAAACCTTGTGTTTCCAGTGTCCCTTCAGTGGTGGTGCCCTCCAGAGAAAGGTGGGTTAAAATATTGTTTACAAAAAATCTTTTATTCTTTAAATTGATATCAAATCAAAATAGGGAGAACTGAAGGGAAAGAACATTTTGTCTTTAAGATCTGCACGTATATATGGATTATCCACCACATCTTCTCCTTCTTTACTAGTTTATGAAGAATAATCACACAAACCAAATTCAGAAGTTGAAGCCAGAAGGAAGGTTGAACAAAGCAATTATCAGGGTTCTTTGCACTGACTTCTTATGTACAGCCAGCCAAGCAGACTGGACATTCCCATGCATCCAGCACAGCCAGAAGGAGAAGCAGACACTCGCAGCCTGCGCTCAGAGTGCACCCAGCCGTAACCTCGAGAGCACCCACTCCGAGCCAGGGCAGAGGCCCTTGCACAAGCCCTGCACACTCACAGCCCATGCACACTGCTCAGATACGCCCAGTGCTCATGGGCTGTGCACAGACACCTGCACTCAGACACAGCACACTGGACACATGGTCTGCACCTGGCTCCTGCGCACAGTCCGTATCTGAAACTCACAGGTTTATTTTCCTTTTCTCTTCGCCCATGCTGGCCTGGGCACTGTTGGTGCTGACCCAACAGCTGTTGCAGCATCCCTTACTCCAAGCTGGAAGACATTTGGGCCAATGGGTAACACCATCTCAATTTAAACAGGAGATCCTCATAGCCTGCTCTTGGGCACATCACAAAGCGGACAGGAATAATAGCAACAACAATAATATATTTGACTCTGTCTTCCTGTCATTTCAGTTGCTGGGGCTCTTTTTGCAGTGCTTAGAAATGGAAATAAAGCAATCCCTTGCCCTACTGCTGGAGGGAAGGCAGTGGAGCACTAGAGCAGCCAGGAGCAGTGCAAGGCTGTGCCAGCCTGGAAGAAACATCACATCCCAGGGTGCAGAACGTGCCCTGTCCCTTGGACTGGAGGCAGTCAAGGGAAGAGGAGCAGCCTCAAGCCGTGTTCATGATGCCTGAATGATCCATGCCTGCCCAAGTTTCTCCACAGGAAGAATCTCCACTTTCTATGCTATATGGTTCTCTACACAACATTTAATGATAATTGGAAAACATCCCAGCAATGCTGTGTTGTCAACTTTCCAAATATCCATTTCAAGCTGCGCTGGCTGGAAATTTTCTAATTTTTTTTCTCTGAGAAAGCTACCTTCCTAATACTTTTCAGATAACCTTGAATTTTTCTTTTAAAACAATCTCATATTTCAAAATTAAATTGTAGAGCTTTTACTCCAAGTGTGATGAGAGCTCTGTGCTTCTCTCTGCCTTCCCTCACCTCCTGAGTGCAAAAACATGAGAAAGTAGAACAAGATAGCAGGAAAGAAATGATACAAAACCAAGCAAAGGTAGAACCAAACCCAAAATTTCAAAATAATTTTTCTTGTTTTCATGAGTTTCCTACTGAAAACACCAAACCCAGTTCTTTTTCACAAAACAATTTTTAAAGTAATATTAATGAAAACAGTCATTTTTCCTAACAACTCACATCTGGCCTGAGTAATCCTGAAGGCACCTGACATTAGACGAGCCATGGGACCATTGGCTCAGCAGTGATATTTGTCATTAGTCCAGCAAGAAACCTCAAACTGGCAGAATTTTCATTCTCTGCATACACGAACACACACAGTGTGACCACAGCCTGGAAACTCCCCAAGACGACAAATGAGCTGAATCCCAGATTTCATTTCAAAGCCAACCTCAGAATTTCCATGGTGCGTTGAGCCCTCCAGCCTTCCATCCAGAAATCAACGAGGTGACATTGGCATGGAATAAAAATAATGTAGTGATGAAACAGGGCCCTAAAGTACTTCACAGTGACATTTTAAAAACTGAATGCCATGTAAAAAAAAATGAAGTCAAACACCCTTTAATCTCCATAACCCCGCAGTGTCACAGTCTAATTAAACCCTCAGCCTTCCGCTGAGCCTTAGAGCTGCACCCACTGAAAAAGGATGCCCTGTGATAGACATTATTAGCTGACCTCCTCCACCCCAACATCTGTATAAGTGCCCTTAGCTCTAATGAATGCACGTGCTGGAAGAGTGACGGGATTTCCTACAAGCTCAAATTCACCCCATAAACTGCAGAGCATTGCTAATGTTTCTGTCTGTCCCACTAAAATCCCATCCCTGGATCAGACAGGCAGAAGGAATGAGCTGGACCCCTCGGCTGAAGCTCTGTGCAGTTTCCCTTAATATAAATCTAATGCAGGAATAATGGCAATTTATAACCCAGGCAGCCAGAAAGCAGTGAAATGGAGCAAGCAGCCAGTTCACAGCCTCAGCAGCGCTTCTGAGATTGAAATGCAATTTCTGGCCCTGGAGGGTGACTTTGGGAGAGCGATTCCACCTCGCTCACATTCCTACTGGACACCATTCCTGCCCCCAGCACACAGATCTGCATTCCGAGCAGGAAAATCTTTCCTTTGGCCGTGGCCTCTTCCCCATCCACATGAGCAAACCAGGTGCAAGGAGAGAAGCCACAGAGTGGGGTACCATGCTGCTGACATTCCTGTCCCAGGCAGCAGCTTCATTTGACTCCTTCTCCCCCATCCCTGAGCTCAGCTCTTCTGGGGACACACCTGTCACAAGGCTTGACACCATTTCCCTCTATCTCCATCCGTGCCTCTGTGCAATTTAATTATCTGTAATATAACGTTTGGATGACTAGCAATATTAGTGAGATTATGACTAAAGCAACCATCACTCTCCCAAAGAACCCCTTGCCTGTAGTGATTAAATCCCACTGGTTTTAATGGGCATAATGCCAGTAGGAAACAGCCCCGCTTGTGTCAGGGAGAAAAGGACAGATTTTGTCCTTTTTCTCTCATGTATTTACCAGTGGACATTTCTATTACTCTGCATTCTCATTTCCCTTCCAGACCACATATGCCCCACGTTGAGCTAGGCACCATTGAAATTTCTTGCATAGAGACTTTAGAAAGAGCAAACAATAATAAAATGTGTTAAAACATACCCCTGCTTGCAGTAGAGATCCATAATCATAGACTACCCCAAAACAAAGTTTTCACAACCCCATTTGAGACATTGTCCAGGCTACCCAGCAAATCCAGGATGGACTAGAGGAGATTCACCTCCTTCAAGCCAGGCCTGCTACAACCTCCTGCCCTTCCTGAGGCCAAGCTGCCTTTCCTAGGAGATGAATACACCCCGCCAGACCATGTTGCTGTCAAAAAGTCACACTCTCTGCATCTTTTGGTGGAAGGTCTTGACTGCAGCAAAGCCAGGGGCTACAAGGCAGCAAAGAGGGAACAGGGGGGAAAGCTGGCTGGAGATATAGATGGGACCATCAGTGGGATCATTCCCTGATGGGCACGCCAAATGCATCCTTATCCTATGAATATTTCAGGGTGCACATGGATTTTCAAAGCTGTTTCAGAGGCTTGAGCCCCAAGTTGGCTCTTTACAGTGAACCTCCATGTCTGGCTTAGCAAAGTGAATGTTTCACAGGGAGATGCTCCCAGCCTTCTTCTCTGTGCACCTCCTGGGGAAAGCAGGCACTGAGGGGCTGCAGGAGGAAGGAACAGCCACAACATCCAGCCAAGTCATTTCTGGGAGAAGGGCCCTGGCACCGTGCGCTGGGGCTGGCAAAGAAAGAACCTGCAGCAAGAAAGCAGCAAAGAGCCAATCTCTGTGCTGGCAACCCTTGAGCAAGAAGAGAACATGTATCCACAGGCCAGAGTGCTCATGATTTACACTGACATGAGTAAGATCAGAACCAGGCCCTGGTGCTTTGTTACAGCAGTAAACGCGACAGGGAGCTTTGCCTCTCCTCCTCAGGGTATATCCCTATGCCTTTGTGGTACCAGCACAATAAATAATGCATTCCTGGAAAAGGAGATCCAAAGAGCTTTCCATAAACAATTCAGGGTTTCTCCTTTAAAAACCTCTGAAATATATTCTTAATGCCTTAGCCATGTAAGTCATTAGGTTTCTGTCAGTGTGCTCAATACATATGTATGTGCCAGAGACCAGAATCCTGGTGGAGTCTGTACTGCAGGACATCTATAAAAGAAAATTGCAGTTAAAGTGTCCAAAACAATGATCTGTGGGTGGTCCTCTGGTTAGCAGATGGGTTTCTACAGTGCACATATAGCTACAAGCAACAAACACCTCCTTGTTTTTGTCTCAGTAGCCTCTGCATGTAAAGAAGAGTTCGTGCACAGAGGATTCACTGCCTATAGATTAACAGTTCGTGGGTCTTTGTTGGACAGAGTGTGCAATCCTATCTAGGCAGGTCTGAGCGCTCTAATTGCATTCTCACTCAAAATGGAACTACCTATAGACATTTATCATCATAAAATAACATCTGACACATGTGCTCTCACATGGCATAATGTCTTCTAGGAGAAGAAAAACTGGAGCAGGTAGGGTGAAAAAGGAAATTAAACCCTCTTTTCCTTAGATTCACGGAGACACCCATGCAGCCAGTGGGATGTTACCTGTTTGATCTGCCTGCTCTGACCCCAGACTCCTCACAGAGCCTCCTCAGCCCAAGGTTTCTCTCAAACAGACCATGAAGGATCACCTTGAGCATCGCAGTTGAACCTGAACTGCAGTTGAACCTGAATGCTGCTCTGGAAGAAAATTAAGAAGAGTTGCATAAAGAAAATTGAGGTGGAGAGAAGAGTGAGGGATGGGGCAGGCAAAGGGTTGTCAGGAAGGTCAGAAACTTTTTAAATGGAGCACATGAAAGCTCACATGTGCCAGGGAGTGCACGAGGGAGGGAGAAGAGTTGAACCCACGTGTTCCCAGCTACACAGCTGACAAGTGGTCACAGCATCCCCAAAATTCTCTGCACACCTGGGAACAGCCCAGACTGTTCTATATGTGATGAAAAGACAGAGCAGGTTCACCAAGTTCTGCGTTTCCCCATAGAAATGTTGCCTTTTACAGGGCTTTAGGAAATTCAGCTGAAATTCCTAAATTCCTAACTGGCCTCTTGAAACTTCCTTTTCTGCCTCCATAGGTCTGTAAGGAGTAAAAATTACCTGTGTAAAAATGAATTTATTCTAGTATACAGTTCACTGTATAGACAGAGATTACTTTAACCCTCTTGGCTTTAGCCCTTATTTAGTCCACAAAGATCATTGTTGGCATGGGACAGTTTGGCCAAAAAAGTACTGAAATTATGAATGTTCTAAAACATTCACTCCAAAGTGAATTAGTTTATAAGCACTTCCAGAGAACATGATGTTTCATACTGCAGAGCATGTCTTAAGTTTTCCATCTGGGTGTAAATCCTGGAAATGTCACCAGCCAATTCTAAAAAGCGAGAGTGTCATTAGCATGTTGCTTTAATTGTGTTTTAAATATTATATTAAACAAATTTTTGTCCATTTCCTAAGAAGAGTCTTCTTTCATGAGGTGTCCCAAGTCTCATGTCAACTAACTGTGGCTCAGATGTGTACATGAAATCAAATTAGCACATTCTAAACTTCATTTCCACTGAAACACAATCAATTGTAACTTATTTTTGAATCACGCTGTTTTCTCTAATTGTTAGCTCCAGCCTCTGCTGAATAGGTGGTTAAGCAAATTATTCCATCTCACATATGAAAATTGTGCTATTTATGCTGGCAGCTTTCACAGTTACTGATGAGGTTTCTTGAGCTAATGAAATAATGAAAACACAAAACAGATTTAGCTTTCTTAATAAGGAAAAAGATAATGAACTAAAATTAAAATTGAAACTCTCACTATACACAGAGTTACTGTAATATCATTTCTTTCTTAAATTATTGCCCATGCTTTTTTATTTTATTTTTTACATGCCAGTGACAAAGCTAGTTAAAAATCCACTTCAACTATGGTAATGTAAAGATGCTATTACTTTATTGCATTTTTTTGTAATGTAATTATGGGACATACAGTTTTGGTGACTTTTCTGTGTGATTAGTCATACATGAAAGAGTAACACTTTGATTAGACGCTGTGCTTGCCTTCACGGAAAGATGAAGATGGAAGAAAATTACTTTTGTTCACCTTTACATCCTTCTATCCATGCCTTGATGCCGGGTTGGCACCTTCCTGGTGTGAATCTGCTGGGATTTGCCTTGCTGGAGCCCTGCAATGCAAGCCAGTTTCCTCACTCACCACTGAGCCAGAGATCTGGCTCATGAGGAAGTCTTGCCAAGGAGAAAGTACAGCCACACTGTGCTTAAAAACTCCATCTTCTCACCGCAGGGCCAAAGCAGGAGCAAAACTCCGTGTGCCCGCGTCACCTGTATGGCAAAGCCATCTTGCTTCCTCTGCTTGACACATTTTGAGTTTGAAAGAGCCTTGCAGGACTGTTTTGCTGTGTCCCCCCCGGTCCCCATGGGGAGGCCAAGGGGCTGTGGGGCTCCAGCTGGGGCTGAGCTGGTGCTCCTTGTGTCGAGCCAGGAAAGAGCCCAGCAACGGCTGCCAGGGCTGTAACAGGAGATGCCCCCTGGCACCACTTCAGAGCTGGAAGCCTACAAGTATGTGGTCCCTCTGGTTTTGAAATATGTGCTTCTAGAGCTTAGCACCATCGGTTTTCATTGCAGAGAGATTTTGGCTGGGAATACAAAATCTGAGAAATTTGATACAGGGCAACTGTCAGGATATATCGGTGTTTCTGTCAAATAACCTGAACAGCAAGTCCAGAAGATGCTCCATGTGTCTGTGACAGGTCTTTGGAGTATTGCAGGGTTACCAGCTGGATCTTGGATTCATTCCTCAAGCCCTGTCAGTGAAGTTTTCTTGAGGAAGAACAAGGAAGAGGAGCAACAGCAGAGCCCTGTGCCAAGGGTTCTGGCTGCCTGAGGATCCCAGTGCTGGCACATCATGCAATGCCCCTGCTTTGCTGTGTTAGGAAATTGCTGCTAAAACCCCTCGGATCCCCAGTCCCTCACTGAACTCCCAGTTCACACATCCCTTCTCTGTGCTGCAGCACCCAGTTTTGTCCTGAACCTAAAACAATTATACATTCCTGTCAATAAATACCATACCATGAATTAGCGAGCTTGCTGGCTCTGTGCCTGCCAGTGCAGGAGGAAATGGCCTCATAAATATTTGTGCAAGACATCAATAAATTTGAAGTGTTGACTCGAGTACTCAGCTTCCCTATCTGAGACCTGGAGCAGAGCTTCCGGAGTTCACATGTTCCTGCCGCGAGAGGCCAGCGCTGGAGGCCAGGATATCCCCAAGGTGCTGAAACTGGAGATGCAGAGAGAAACCCCATATAAACTCCTTAGCAAAGTCCCTTCATGCTACTGATCCAGGTGGAAAAGGTCCTTGCAATTCAGACAGGGGAAGTTTTGAGAAGGAAGGTGTTCCCTTGCCCACTTCTGCTCCTGGCTTTTTTCGATTGCCCAAGTTTTGCTGTTTATTCCTACAGAAAAGTCATTGTTGTAGAGCTTCGCATGGCCAGTGAGCTGGGTAAACCCCTCCAGCAAAGCTGCTTCAGGCTGTATACAAGACCCAGAGGAGGATGGGTCACTGTGAGCCTGCTTTATGTTGTACAGCTCCTGAACACAGGGACAGCGGTGTCGGGAGCCCCCACGTGCTTCTGAGATCAGAATAATTTAATTTGGGTTAAAAATATTATTTTGAGCTGGTCTACTTTCATAATGCTTAAATTCCTTCAGACTATGGAAGAATGTTTTGAGATGTGAGATTTTGAATGTGACAATGTTTTGCTGCCATTGGGGTACTACTCCCCAGCCTGGCATATTCAGAAGCCTTTTGACTTCACTACCAACTTGCCCAGGTTTTCAAGCTTTTTTTTGGGAAGAATTACTCCTTTTTGCAACACCCCCACACTTGCATTAATGCTGGATGCTCTTCTCCAGATAAACACAGTTTTCATCAAAGCAAAAAATGGGACCAAAGCATTGCGTGAATTTTTCTCTCTGCTCTGTGTCCGTGGTGTATGCACTCATACAGACTGATCCGAGGAGCATGCCCTCAGGAACAGCTCTCTTCTGTCCCCAGGAGATGCTCCAAGTGGTTTACTGAGCCTTTCATTTCTTGTAAATCAAATATTTGGGAGTCTTGTCTAGAAGTGCTCTCTTGCTGCTTATGAAAATGTGAGTGTTAGAGGAAAAAAAGGCTCTGAGGATGTAAGGAGAAAAGGTGAGGGTCAGGAGGTTTCCCCAGCCCTGTGTGGAACTCCTCTCTTCAACCCCAGGAGATGAGCAGCAGCCAACAGCTCCATTCTAATGAAACAGTGTTGATTGGAAAGACAAGTGTGATATTTTCTTCCTATACAGGCAACAGGCTCTCCTGTACTCTCAGTCTGTGAGGTCTAAGATTGTGACAACTAATTAGAAATAGCTGTGAAAAAAGCACATGTGCAGAGCTTGGATTAGAGGGTGGAGCAGATGTGCAAGGAAGGTGCCCTCTGCCTCACTTTCTCTGGTGCTCCCAGCTCACTGTCTAGACTCAGCTCTCCTGGGGGGGGGAAAGAAGGCAAGAAGGCGCAAGGAAGAAAAAGAAAAAGTGAAACTCAAGCTAGCAACTGTCAGATCTGCGATAATGCTAAATTCCATCATTATTATCCAGGCTACTCAGGAAACCATTTTACAAGGCTTAGAAGACATCTGGGGCTGAAGTCAGATATGTTTATTAAGCCGCTCACATCCAGCTTTGTTAAAGCAATTGCTTTATCTCCTAATTTCCCACGTGCTAAGATGATTACAGGAACACAGACCTGCAGAGACTCCCCTCGAGCACCCCAGCCCACCGTGCACCAGCAGTGGCACTGCCAGACCCCATCCAAGGCACCACTTCCCGGGCAGCAGGGTGGCCCAGCCACTCCCCACGGTGCCCCTTGGCTGCTCCAGCACAGAATTCCTGTCTGACGGGGTTCCCAGGCATACACCTCCTCTGCAGCCACCGTCTTCTGTTTTCCCCGGCCCAGCCTGGCATCCCCAGCTTCTCACTGGAGTTTGCCATTCTCTTGCAGCCAGGAGCTCGGCATCGTGATCCTTCTTCCCCCTTGGGGCCTGGCTGCAAATTATTCTTTCTGTGCTCTTTTCAACATAAGAAAAAGCACTTTTTCTCCCACCCTGCTGGAGGGAAACTAAGAAGCGGGACAAGAATTCATCTAAGTTTTCTAGGGGGGCCCTTTTTGCTTTTTTGCAAGAGGACTGGCATATAACAACTGGGCTTTCCCCCCAAGTTCTGCTTGATCCATTAAACATCCATTTTAGAGAAAATAAAATGCACTGCTGGCAAACTAACCTGAAGAGGCTGTAGAGCTGCTGTTTGGGTAGGTGTGTGTACATCAGTTGGGTTCACCTCAGCAACCTCATTCACAGCATTTCACCACCCATCAGCAAGAGTTTCAAGCTCAACCCCACCAGTCAGTCCTCCTGGCTTTAAAGCATGAGTCTTTATGTCCCTTGTCCAGATAAACATTACAACATATTAGAAATTTATACTGAAATTACTGCTGCGATAAAGTCAACTTAATACAACTACTGAAACACTGGCTACAGAGAAAGATGGCAAGAGTGTACTCCCAAAACCAATTTGCCTTAAATCTGCAAACAGCCATCAAGCATCATCAAACTATTCAGAGAAGATGGCAAGAAGATAGCATTTGTTTTGTTTGCTGTCACATCTGCTTGTCCTGGTTACCTGGTCCCTTCCTTACACTGGTTTCCTTTCTCTTGTTAAACATTTTTATTTTGTTTTCCTAAGAAAAGCAATGTTGCAGAACAGTAACATCAGTAACTCCATTCATGTATGGAGGGACAACTGCTGACTAAGGGGATTTATGCTGGCAAAGTTACACACAAAAGTTACTTCTCAGAGGGAAAAATGTATGCCACACTTTCTTGGCCATCAGAGATCACTCTTCTGACAGGGAATCTGTTCAGCCGAGCTGATGGGAAAGACTCTCATTACCAGCTTGGAGTTACTGGCACCGCACCTGCAGCAGCTTCCTGGAGTTCACGACTTGGAGCCCAGCGCCAGACCACAGAAAAAAGCAGAAAAGGCAAAGAACAGCCAGATATTATGTGCAACTATTGTGCCTCACTAGGGCTCCTATTCTCAATTTGCTGTGACCTTTAGAGACGTGGAGCAGATACTGAGCAGACAATGCAGCTGGCTGCTCTCTGGGCACCGCAGCCCCTGCCCTGCGCCGCTCTCGGAGCCGTTCGCGCGGCGCTGCCACCACACACCCCACCTGACCCCGCTGCAAGGGCTGCCGTGACGCACCAAGTCAGCTTGATTTGTGGCACCTCCCTGACTAAGATGTGCAAAATAAAGACAGATGGCAGTGGATAAACTCCAGCGACTGGGAGGCTGCTGTTAGCAACAGCTCCCACACTGTGGAGCGCCCTCAAATGAACTCCCCCGTGGCCCCAAGCCTCTGGTAACACACAAAAGTGCTGCAGCCCATCTTTTAGAAAGAACTTCTGTGCCTTTTACCATTTTGCTATCTTGTTTCACTTTACATTTTTTCCATAACGTCCTGACTTTCCTTTCAAAAGCCACCACCTTCACACAGCTGTTCCTGCAACCATCGCTGTCCAAGTTAGTGGTGGTACCAGGCAGGTCTCACCTTCAGGGTCTGTGTGGGAAAGCTCCTTCCAAATCCAGGCTTCACACAGCCATGGGACCTGCAATGTTTTCCATGTGTTCTGATCACAAAACACTAAAAAGCTAATTCCTCAAAATAATTTTCTCCCGGGATTTTTGCAACATCAACAAACCATGCTGAACCTCAGCAGGAGGGTCCAGATGATAATCCAGCACCTTTCTGGCCTGGGAGCAGTTTGGCTTCTCTCTTTATTGTTTGTGTTACTTCCTAGTTCAGATGCCTGAGGTCTGTAGTTGACATGAATGTTATTTCATCAAAAATAAATGCAGGCACATTACTGTTTTATAATGCTTATTCCCATAGATATATCAGTAGAAGTCAACCACTAATGGTCTTTTCCAGAAATTAAATTAAGAGGCAGAAATAACCAAAAAGCAAGAGCTAGTCTGGGGTAGCATTTTTGTAAATGCTCAGTGGTTTTGGAGCCTACCTGTTACCTTCAATAGTAATTTTTTCCACCACGGATTCAGGTCAGTTTTGAAGAAGAATCCTACCTTGCTCACATGCCTTTGCAATTGCTCCTTTCAGCTTTAAAAGGTCAACTCACCCCCAGAAATACAGCAGGGAGAAAACTGCGATGATTTGATGAGAATTATAAAATCTGAGCCTTTTATGAGAAAAAAATATGGAAATTCATGACACAATAAGAACAATAACTTTTGTGGGGTTTAGTCTGACTATTATTAATGTGGAACACATGATAAAAGAAATCCTACACATTTCCAGTGAAGAACAATCTGGGTCAGCCCAAGTTAGCTCCCCAGCCCAGCAGAGGCTCAGTTAAAGCCTCTGGTAGCCTCACCAGCAGATTTCCAAGTCACCCTGGTGAAAGCAGAGAATTTCCTCATATGTGCAAACATACCTGACGATTGGCATAATCCCAAGGAACACACATTAGGTAAGTAAAAATATTCCAGTGTATTGATATTAATTCCACAGCTCAGACCCAAGATCAAGTTCTTTGTCTGAATCAAGTATTTGTCTGAATAACAGAGCATTTAAATATTTTGTTCAAATATAAAGACCTTCGGCTTATATACGGGGGGGGTGGGGGGAATCCAAGGAACAAAAGTTTTCCTTGTAGCATGCACAGTGCTGATTTCCAACCCTTGGCAGCCACAGCACGACACAGCCATGGCAAACGTCTGGCCAAGACAAATCTATAAAATTTGCACTGTGTACCTGCACCCCCTCCATGCATGAAGGTCTAATAAGCCCAGATACTTTCCGCCTCTCCAAACAGTTGAGCTAAAGAGGTTTCCCCATGGATTCTAGCTGGGCCAGGAACATGGAGACTTTATTATGTAACAACCCACATTATTTAGTGAAAATCTGGAATGTGCTTTATTAGTTGGGCCTTTGTTTAGTCAGGAAATACCTCCAGACAAATGTGATGACACAGGCATTTTTAATTTGCCACTTCACATTCATAGCCAATTAGGTGATTTTACGTGTTATTCCCTCCATTAAAAGCGACAGGCTGCAAGGTTAGCAGTTTCCCTCAGAAGCTCTTGATGACATTACAGACACACATAGAAAGCACGAGCCCATCAGAACGAATTAAGATCACCTCTCTTTGCCTGTAATCTGAAAGACTCCATGTGGTCTCTCTTAGCACCAGTCCCAAATGCCAACCCTCTGGAACAGCATGTGCAAGTGGTTGGAGGTAAGGGGAGGAGAGGTCAAATTCTGTGTGCCCCGTACGATCAAATTTGTGGTATTAAACCTACAATTACCAGTGAAGTGGTGAGTGCAAAACAAACGTCCTATCTATTACCCAATTGCAAATGCCAGTGCGATGCCCACAGGACTCTCAGCCCTCAGTTATTTCTTTTGACGTGCTTGGTAACGTGTCAATTCTTAATACCTGCTTTCAAATGGAGTTGGGTTTTTCCATTTGTGAGCTTGAATTTTCATTTCAGAGCAGACTTTTAAAAAGGCCAGTTAGACTGCTGCTAGTATAGTTAGAGGATATATTTCTCAGTGGATTGCACTTCTGCTTAGGATTAATAGGAAAAAATGTAGGAGAAATTATGTTAAATGCAAAATATTTCATCCTGACTGAATATCACTGAAACAGCTCAATGAAGACCCAAAGGAAACACTGGTAGAGAAAAAGAAAGCGGGGCGGAAAAAAGCAGCCCTAGTTTTCTTGCAGTGAGGATTAGGAACTGAAGTGTGGCCAGCATAAGAATATATCCTTCTGCTGGACTTCAGTCCTGGTAATAAAAGAAAAAATAGAGATTATGTAGAGCTGGGTAATAAAAGAGGTAGCGGTGGTGAGTCTGCAGCAGCAGGTTTTTTGGCTGGCGGTTTAATGACTGGGCTGAAGCTCTGCCAAACGGTGCTGGGCTGACGGAGGCAGCTCCTGGGGTTTGCCTGCAGAGGGGAAGCAGCCGTGGAGGTCTGCAGGCTGCCAGGGCCAGAGGGTGGGAGCCCTGTGCTGGATCCATCAGCCAGGGGGGGACACACTGAGCCCTCCCCGAGCTCGGAGTGTTTGTGCTCTTTCATGGCCAGGCAATGAGGCACGGCTGGGATTTGGAGGAACAGCAGGTGTGTGCTGGAGAAGCTGATTTCCACGTGGGGAAAGCCTCCAGCCCCTCTGCCTGGCTGGCCAGGTGGGTGGCCCTGCTGCATTCCCCAGGAGAGCAGTGACTCCACCCAGCAGTGCCACAGCCAAATGCCACCCCCAGCCTTGGGTGCCATGCACAGGGAGCGAGGAAGGAGGAGGAGGAGGAGGCAGGGCTGCACATAGAAGTTGTCTCCCAAAACCAGGAGCTGCGGACTTTAATCTCTTCCCACCTCTTAATGAGGCTCAGAATTTACGTGTGATGTGTTTTCCCCAAACCTCTCAGAAGCCGAGCACCTAAAACTATCCGTGAAACTGAGGTTTCAGGACAGCAGGAATAATCTGGCTGCTCTCTGCACACATATTTGAGAAGTACACCCACAGCCAGGTACATTTCTACACAGTGGCTTTGTGTGCTGCAAACACCTCAGTGGGGACTGGGTAGAGGGAGGCTTTTTTTTTCCTTCAGGTCAAGGGAATTCAGGCTGTGTTTGCTGTGTGGTTTCTGGGTGTTCAGTGGTCCCTGGCCTCAGCAGGCACAACGTCCTTTCAGAATTCTTTCCAATCTCAACGAGATAATCCCACTATGAAAACATCCCCTCACTAGCAAGGCACACTTCCTTGGAAGCCACCTCAGCAGGTGAGACAGGGAGGTTTGCAGGTCCTTGTCTTCGGGCTCAGAAGGTGCAGCGTCTGGAGGTCAGCCCGGTGTGAGTGTGGCAGTGAGCATCTGCTCCTCTGCCTTCTTCTGCTCAAGGCTAAAATGCAGGAAATCCCATTCTTACTTTTTTTTTTTTTCCAGCATCAGATGAATAATCTTTATTTTTAAAGCAAGAAGAAGGACCAGGTGTATCTCTATACCTGCCCTACTGTTGTTTGCCTCCTCCTCTTGACACTGTCAACGTGCAGTGAGCACTCTCTTTTGACTTTGTCTGCCCTGATGTGTTTTAAGCCCATGTTTAATTGCTGAGAAACCGTCTCTACTGAAGAGTCAGAGGAGAGACTTTCTTTGTGTTGCTTTTTGCTCAGAAGGGGCTGAAGCAGCAATCTTGACTTAAAGGCTGACTCTGATTGGAAAATAAACAACTATAAAGTACAATAAATCCCATTGAAGAGCCCAGTCAAAACATCCCAATGAACAGCTAATGCTCCACTAACCAACTCCAGATGTCCCAGCCTTGTCTGGCACTAATTGGTTGACTGGAGAGTCAGTAACTGTGTAACCTGGAGGAAATCTCTACTTCTTGCACTTGAGATGAGTTGCTAAAACAGAAAATGGTTTTGTTTTGTTGTGTTTCCTGATTTCCAAACTAGAGAAGAGTCACAGGTACCTGCTGATATCTACCCAGGGTAAGGGCACTATCCAATTTTAGGGTCCCTAAGGTACTTCTCAGAAATTTTCTCAAGGACATGAAGCTGCCTTTGACATCTGATGTTATTCCATTCCCAAGCTTTTCTGAGTTTATTTGTTTAACCAGAGGACAAGCCCTAGCAGATTTCAGCTAAATTCTTAGATAAAGGTAGTTGCAAATTCCTTCTGGAAGTGTCTGAAGCACCAAGAACCAACCAAAAAAACCCCAACAAAACCCCTCAACCAAAACCAAACTAAAACTAAACAAACAAAATCCCAAAGAAAGCAATTGCTTCTGATTATAATTAAAACACATAGACAACTGGAGATGAGTTTGGAAACAGAAAGTAATTTTTTTAAAAAACAGATGAACCTGGTGCACCCCGATTTCCTACAGGCTGAAAATTCTCTGTCTGCCTGCATGACTTCAGTGGCCAGGGACATAAGAAGTGGCTAACCAGGATTTTCCAATGGGCTTTTTTAGAAATATTTGACAGGATCATATTTTCTATTCTGTGTAATTCTACAAAGCAATGTGTGCCTGCAGGTATCTCCTGTGTTTTATCAGAATAGTTCCCAGTGCCATGACTCTGCACACACTTATGTTGTTTATCTTCAAGCAAAGATATCCCACTGGCTTTGAGACTTCCATGACATTAAGAATTGCTATTCATAATTAATTCTTGGAGTTTTAGTCATATCCTGAGCACATAGGAGGAGGTTCTGTGAAAGACTTTCCTAGAAATTTACTTAATAAATTTCTGCTTTAAAATTACTATTAATACTCTTTGTTATTTTAGATTAATCTGTAAAAATAATTTTATCTTTAATTAAAATTTTAAATTAAATTACTTACATGAATTTTGATAAACATTTCCCTTAGAGTCACTGACATGTTGTTCATACTTTGTAAGAGCATTTTAAAACTACATAAATTTGCAGACCAAAATCTGATGTAGAGCTTCTGCTCACTTACATAAACAGGTGGTTTTTTGTTTGGTTGGTTTTTGTTGTTGTTGTTTTGTTGGGTCTGGTTTTGGTTTTTTTAGTGCTTGTAAAAATACTCCAAAAAACCCCAGTCTATAACCTATTTCTCAAGTGTCAAAACCATTTTTTTTCTGCAGAGAACTGTGCAATGTAGCATCTGTTTGGACACATCCAGCCATATCTTTCACTCCTGATCTGCAAGGGAATAACACAGGATTTGAAATACAGTAGACACTTGTGCAAAGCATGAACAATGAAAATTACATCCAGCCCTTAATCCAGGGGATTCTGGGCTGAGCTCAGCCTCCGTGGGTATACATATCCATTCTGCATTTAGTTCCACATATTCCAAGACTGGATGTTTCCCTATAAGAGTCACATGGGAGCAAAAGTGGGATTAAGTGGCTTTCTCTCCATGTTTTGCTATTAGCATTACACATGTAATATGCAGGCACATGAGCAACTGTGCTGCAGAATGGTCAGCGATGAAATTAATTTCTTCCAAGTTGCTAGAAGGTTTCATATTTCAGGTATCATCTTTATTTTGTTCACAGCCTTGGGAGAAAATGGATGGAAAAGAAGCAGGAGGTTAATTTTACTCCATACATTGAGATTGAGAAAAACTTTGATAAATCTTCCTCCTTCAAGCCTAAGTGAAGGGCTGGTTCCTGCCAACAGGGAGTGCAAAGCTGGGTCCTTCAGCAAACTTCTCCTTGTGTGCTTTGAAATCTGCCAGAGGCTGACCTGACTTTGGCAAAGGTGACACAACAGAGGATTCTTCTGGGTGCTCTCTCTGGCTGCTGAATTTGTATCAACAGAAATAATTCCCCCCTCCTTGCTGGTACAAATGTTGGGTGCAAGGAGCACCTCATCTGCCTGGTCTGTAATTTCGCCCCAGGCTGGTACCTCTCACTCGCAGGAGTCAGATCTGTAGCCTCAATATCAACAGATTTTTTAATTTATTTTTAATGCAATGCCTGAAAGTACAAAATTTAAGTAGATGGATATTGAACTGTTCACCACAGGGAGAGGGGATTGAACTTTCTGTTCAGTTCTGTTCTCTTCAAAAGTCCTTACAAGGAGATTGTGGGACATTAGGAAGGAAATGCCAATGGAAGTTAAATTTCTGTTTCCATTAAGCTAAGTAGATAAAAATTCTGAAACAGGTTTTTATACCATTGCAGAGCATCAATGCTTTTTGACACTCAACATTAAATATCTCTGTTTATTTCTAACCACTTTAGAACACTAAAGCACATCTTTAAAAAACAGCCTTTGACTTTGGCAGCAAAGTTGTCTCTTAAAAGAAACTGTTAACATTCAGTTGAGTGGCATTTGCAAGAGAACTGGCAAAGTAAACTCAAGGGTTAATGAAAGTAAATGAGATAATCCTCACTGATCCCCCATAATCTCCATGGTCTGAGTGCAACTGTCAATCACCAGGAGAGACTTTTTCCTAATCTATTCCTCTGTGAATAAGTCATTCCAAACTGAATATTCTTTGTGCACAGACATGTATTCAAACATGCAAACACATACTCTGAACATGCAACAAAAAAACTTAGCACAGTAAATCCCAAAATGAAGGGGAAAATAAAGCAGGGCTAAAAATACAGTGTATAAATTTTAAAAAGAGAAAGTTTCTTTTAGTAGCTAAAACATTTTCCAGCTGTCCTTACTAACTCGCTGTTTCCCATGTAAGCTGGTAGCAACTAATGAATCTGTTAAATCCCTCCTCTGTAAAGGAGGAAAGACTGTTCCCATAAAATTAAAACTTACTGTTTAACAGATTGACCTAAGCCAAATATGTTCTGAAGCATAAGAGAAATTATTTCAGTACTTTGCAAAGAACTGCTGACATGAATAATGTATTAAATTGAATTATGCCATATCTGAGGCTCAGAGGAGGTTGCAGGAGGAGCAGGGTGTGTGAGGAGGGCACAGAGAGCTGTGCCCATCCATGGCTTGTCCCGGTTGCTTTCGGGCACTGCTGTGGCCCTTCCTCAGCCAAAGTTATCTCTTATTTTGGGAACCCCATCACTGCAGGGCTACCCCACATTCCCATGGGGTCTGGACACCGGTGGTGTCTGCAGAGCCCGAGCTCATCAGCTCACTGTTCCCAGGGCTGCACTGAGTTCAAAGACAGTCAGAGGCACCAGCTGCTTTCCTTAACTCTTCTTTCACTTTGATCCTTAAACACTTGAGCAGTTCTGTGCTCCTCCTGCACGGTCACAACCAGGGAGGGATGCACATGGACCGGCATCCGTGAGCACTCCCAGAGCTGGAGAAGGAGCTGGCTCAGGAGGCAGTGTGATCTGGGCAGGTGAACACACCTGGGCTACGAGGGCATCAGCTCTCTAGCCCAGATTTGCCTCAAAATCTGAGTTGTAAACTCATACTTGATTTTGTGAGAAATTCATCCAAGATGCCCGGTGCACAGACACTGTTAATTGCAGCATGTGTAAGTACCCACTTACTCTGGGAAATCTCCTTCTAATACTTTACATCTGGAATTCTTGATAATGCAGACATGGCACTTAGGGACATGCTCTAGTGGTGGACTTGGCAGTGTTACATTTACAGTTGGACTCAATATTAAGGGTCTTTTCCAACCTAAATGATTCTGTGTTCCTATACTAGAGTCACTTACAGAGAAACTCACTGGCATTTTGAAGAAAGACAATCTTTCTACAGGGTATTCAGACCCACCTGTGATAATGTTACTGCATTCTGCAGAGGAAAAGGAAATTGTCTGTCAAAGGTTTGGGGTAGAAATGCTTCACACCGCCCAAAGACACTTCTTGATAACACAGTGCAACACCCATTTTCCTCCTGTAAACACTCAGAGACACCACCTCTAACCTGAGGCTGGGTTGGAAATAAATGTCCCACTCTCAGGTTTAAAGAAAAACCAGCTTGGTAGCCATTTGGCCTGCAGCCAGGATTAAAGTGTTAACTCAATGTCTGTCAACCTGTCACTTAAACATTTACAAAACTACTGACCACTTCTATTAAAAGACCATTAAACCAGGATTAAGCTTTTCCAGGGTTAAGCTGATGTAAAAATGCAAGGAATGTCACACCAAGGGCAGCTCATTTTATTTGTATTGTAAACAGGCAGAAGTTGGAGGATAAAATGTTACATGTGTATTAAATATGGGGATATACCCCTGCTTTGCATTTTCCCTTTTTTCAGCTTCCTAAACAGAGATCCCATGCTCATCCAATTACTCCATGCTCTGTTAGCTGCAGAGCCCAGCACAGTGAACATGGAAACCTCCAGCTGCTTTAAAACCTGCCCTGGAAGCTTCAGAGAGGTTGGGGTAGCTTTGCCTGGAGAGAGGGTGTGACAGGGTCTGGTCATAGTGCTGGGAATAGCCATGGATATAACACAGCACTTAGTTAATGTGACACTGTAATCAGAAATCAGGTAATGTGACATTGTAATCAGAAATAAACTATTCCAAAAGGAGAGTCCTTTTTGAAAAAGCAGGAGCTCATTTTGAGCATTCTGTGGATTTATTTTGTGAAAGCAATAAAGTCCACCAAGGGGTACCAAGAAGGTCAGTGGAACTCCCTGCAGACTCGGCTGGCCAGGAGGTGCTGTGATGGGACACTGAGGTTGCTCTGGTTTCTTACCAGTTCTTACCCCTTGGTAGGCACAGGGTGCAAGGCTGGACAGGCTGATGGCCTGATATGCTCTGTTTGCATCTGCCACATTTTAGCTCTGAATAAAAAACATGCTGGGCCTGTCTGAGCATCAGTGCAGAGACTTAACTCACAGAATTATTGGTCTTTATTTATTAACTACTATCTTGCAAAATTTCAAAATATATAAGCCATTGAGCAAGTCTGTCAGCATAAATATTACAGAATTGGCCTCCCCCAAAAAGGGAGGTGCACACATTTAATGAGATTTCTCTCCTTCCCCACAGCCCTCCCTCCATCTAGCCTGTTATCTTTATGAAATATAATTTTGCTTTCAGGAAGTATCTATGACTCTTCAATCTGAAGCAGTGCTTCCAGTATTTACAGATATCAAAGAACTGGTCTTAATTTCATCTGATACTTTAAAAAGCCTTTTATTCGAAAATGAATTATTGAAATGTGGTGTTGGTAAAATGGGTTGCTCCAGTAATGGATTTACTGTGATGGCGCAATCAATTTCAGAGATTGGATTTCAGGATAGAAACTATTCATCACTCTCCATGTCAAGGCAAGGTTTACCTTCACACTGCGGTCACCCACTGCAGCTTAGGAATACCAAGGGCAGAGGAGGATACACTGGAGGAAAACACTTTCTGTTGCTTTTTTTCCACTGTGGTTGAGGTCGGAGTTTGGAGTTTTGACAGTTACAGCAGCTCCAGAGCATCCTGGTGCCACTCAGGGGGTGCAGGCCCCTATGCACAGTAGATGTGCTCAGTCTCATTAGTGATCTGTTCTGCCATGACTCCGTGCAGGCTTTGCTATATGAGTTCCCCAAGTTCTCTGTTTTATTTCAGGATCAGCAGAGCCTTTTATCAGTTAGAGGTCTTTGGGGTAGGGAATATAATGATTTTAAAAGGAATGACGGGGAGAGACCTGCATTGGTACAAATCCTTCCCAACCTGTAACACTGAGCCCTCAGCACATGAGTGATGCTAATGAGGAAAGAGGAGAGGAGCTGTGACATGAACCAGCCCCCTTATACCTGCCCTGGCCCTCTCTTTCCCAACTGAGGTTTTTCACAAGCTGGAGTTCCTGACAGCTGTGGGTACCCCTGCCCTGCCATAGCTGGAAGTGAATCTCCTGGACCTCTGCAGCAAAGGAGGAGGTTGAGAACAGAAGCAGTTTAGCCCTGGAGGTCAGGAGAGGCAGGATTTTTCTCCATTTATTTTTGCTCCATAGAGGCTCGTGTGCCTCTATTAGCATAAATACATATTCACAGTCTCATTAGTGCTCCTCTTGCTCTCTGCCTTGTAGAGCCACTTCAAGCCTGGTGAGGCCACAGCCAAGAGATGCTCTGCAAAGCACAAAACACAGCTTGTCTGGGGTGTCCTGACCTATCACTGGCAGGAACATTGGCATATCTAAGCCTTGTGACACAAAAAAATGAAAGCTTTGTTTCCATCCTCATCTCTAACGAATCTTGCTCTTTGTTCCTAGAAAGCAAAATCAGCTCCATAAATCAAGAAGTCTTTGGATTTGGGGTTTTACATTAACACTTTAAATTCATGATTTGCTGTGACCTCTGGGATGGGGGTGAACTATTCTACTGTGCTGGGAAATGGCAACTCCAGAGCCAATTTTAGCACCTAGAAAATTTCACTTGGCTCCCAGATGCCTTAATTTTAAACCTGACCCCCTCCTTAAAGACAAAATCATGTCTACGTTTGATTTCAGGTGTTACATACAATAATTTTAGAAGTTATACACGGACTCAGCAAGTCTCTGACTAAGGATGGGGTTGGAAAATATTATTTTGAGCCAGAATTTCAGCTTTCTTGGCTATGGTCTATCTACCAACCTCAGCTCTCCATTTAGTCTTTCACCGACTTTTTAAAGTACTACAAATGATGGGGTTTTACTCAGCTGGAGAATCACCATCAATAAATACAGCTGGATTGGAATAACTAATGAAGGGTGAAAAACTGGGCTTGTTATAGTTATTTATAATACGTCTTAAGACAGTTAAAAGTAACTGAAAATTCTCTGGTGTTTTAAATCTTTCTTCTCACTCCCCTTCACTACTCACACTCCTTCTCCTGTTTTTTTGTATGAAATATGGCCTATACTGGAAGTTTATTTAAAAATCAAAACTCTGAAGAAACTCACAAAAGGCACTTTGCAATGGCTAAGACAAAGTGAGCCTTGGCAAGAGAACTACTGCTGATGTCCCTGTGAAGCCTGCAGAGGAAGGGCTCCTGGAAGGGCACAGATGCCAGGGAGAGCCAGCTCGAACTCTGGTCACAGTAAGCAGCTGCAGGTTCCTCTTCATGCTGCATTTAAACACACCAATCCTGCATTTAAATGCACCAATGCTTCCATCCATCCGTGGCTGAGCTCTGCCTCCCTTCCTGGGAGAGCCTGCCTGCAGCCTCAGCAGGTCTGTAAGAAAGGTTCCCACTTTCTCAGTCCTCCTGTCTCTGTTCAGAGCTTTTGGGTTTGCTCAGGATGAGATGAGGCTGCTCTGCCTGTGCCAGGGACTCAGTGCTTTCCACCTGTGGTACCCCCACATGGGACACTGTAATAAACAGGCTGGTGGGTGCTGCACCCTCCGAATCCAGCACTGACTGAGCAGATCTACAGAACTCAGTGGTCACTAACACCAGTGCAACTTCTTTGGGAAGGGAGGGGATGGAAGGGTTCAGGAAGAAAAAGCAACACTGAAAGGGGATTAAACTATAATATAAATTAGATTTTTATTCCAAATTTCCAAATTTTGTGTTTTCAGACCAGCAGTAACTGCAGTGATGAATGAAGAATTGCTTTATTAATGATCCAGCACTCCTCGCTGCTCAGATAAGATGTAAGAAATCCAAATATGCTAAATAAAAAAAAAAAAAATCTATTCCTAAGTCTAACCATCATGTTATAAAAACCTATACCTGCAATTATTTTGTGTTTCTTATTTTAGGAATATCAATAGAGTGGAAATAAATGAAACCCAGAACACTCTTGCAGCCTTCTTAATCCATTGCAAAAAGGGAAAAAAAGGATACAACCAGACTCAGCAATAACCTGTAGAAAGTCTGGTTAATGACAGCTGGAGTGGAGGACACTCTGAAGTTATCAGTGCTGTATTAGATATATCATAGCAAAACAGAGTCAATCACTCTCCAAGGAAGCTCTAAGAGCCACGGATGTGAAATTACGTCTGGCTCTGGTATTCCTGGGGATCTCACAGCCCCTATACCTGGTTCATCCATAAAGAGATGAGATCTCAGATCTTCCCTTGACGAGCCAGCAGTGCCTCCTGCTGTACTCCAGCCTGCATTTATTCCCAGACTCCCAACTCTGTCAGGTTTCAGCTACCACTGAAGCTCCTGCTGGCATTTTGAGAGCTGTGATGAGTAAAAAGAGATGTGCCTAACTGGCCTCAGCACCTCTGGAAACACCAGCCTGTGTCCCAGGAACACACCCTGCCCAGTGCAGTCTGTGAGGCAGCCTGAAACACCCCAGAGATGGTTTATCAGCTTTTAATACATTTCTGAGCATATTTGAGTACCACAGCACACCAGGGCTAATCTGTGGAACCCAGAGGCTTTCAGCCTGCTCAGCCATGCTCCCTCCTCTTGCTGTTACACATTTCAGCACTAATCTGCAGGAAGCTCTGCTGCAGTTCCACGACCTTCTGCTGAACAGGCTTTCGCTTGTGCTGACCCATGACAAACCATCACAGTTGGGGAATGCTGACTGTATCACAGCCCACGTGAATGCCAACTCTGACTTAATCCAAAAACATCAGAAAAAGGAACCTGGGGTCAATCTCACTTAAGGAATGTGCCAAACTTCCTGGAGGTCACAGCAAGAGAACAAGCCCAGTGTTTTACCTCTGAAGCTGAGAGACGAAGGGGATTTAAATCCTTTTGAGTCATCAGTCTGCAAAGCAGGTAACTGGTGAAATAAAAGAGGGGCTTGTCTCTGCTCTGGGCTGTAACTGGAAGTCTTTCACTGGAGAGGGTTCTTCCTCCCCCTCGGGGTGGTTTTCTGCATATCAGGTAGAAAATCTCTTTGAAAAACAGCAACTCAAATCTTTCAAAACAATCATTATGATAACAAAGAAGAATCAGACTGCTCTGCTGCCACAGCTATGCAAAAAAGTTTCTCAAGGCTTTGCAGAAGCTGTTTATTGACCCTCAGTGGCTCTGGGGAGGAGCATCAACATCAATCTCCCCCACATCTTGCTGTAGTCATTCCTCTCTGCAGTTGGGAGAGCTCTGCCAGTGAGATGCTCCAACTGGAGAATGTGGCAGCAGCCCACCACCCTTCCCTCCCCAGAGCTATGCTAATCCTAAAAACATGCTGCCAGTAACTGACATTAGTTCAGATGATGGTGCTGCTGAAAAGGATGTCTGTCTGTCTGTCCCACTCTGACACCATTTGAATCAGTCCTGTTTGATGACTTTCAGATACTGGTAACAAGTTACATCTGCAAAGCAGTCCAAGATCTTGGATTCAAGGATAGCATGGGTGAAAAGTAATCACTTTTTATTCCCTGGCAAGTTTTAGACCACCACTAATTTTCACAGCACATGTGCACACTTCTACATTCATATTCAGAGAAATGGAGGCAGAAGGTCACATGGTTTCTAAAAGTCACCAAATGAAACTGTGGAGTGCCAGATAACCCTTCAATGGCATGTTCCACTACAAAAATCCCTTTCATATTAATTTCCCATTAAGAATTGAAAAATATCCTAATACTACAATATATGAAAGTAGAGAAGGACATTTATACCTGAAACAAGTTTAATCAGGGAATGGGGTTACTAAACAACCTTCCCAGTTCAGTGACAGGGCAGGAGGGGACAGTGGACCTGGAAGCTGTGCCACCTCCCTTGCCAGGACCAGAGTGCTCCTGCCAGCTTGGCTCTGGAGGCTTCTGCCAAGTCCAGTTTTGCTGCAGTAATCCCCTGTCAGCAGTATGGCCAGGAAAAATGTGGTCTGCAAGCCCTGGTGCCAACATTGCTGGAATGCTGAGCCCGGGGAGGGAGTGCCAGGGCAGCTAAAGGCCCAGTGAGCTGTGGTGCAAAGCCATGCAAGAGTGGTCTCAGCTGAGGAGAAGGTTCAAAAAGGAAGGACAGGATGGTTTGGAGACAAGAAGAGGCCTGTGAACTGATGGAGATACTCCAGGCTTATTCTGGGATAAATGAGGGGAAAATAATGATCTTGTGCATGCACAGCCAGAAATGAATATATGCAAAACCCAAGTAACACAAGGGAGGTATTTCTATTCATTTCTTTCCCTCTGTAGCTATTTCCCCCATAACCATTTCATACTTCTTTTCTTCTTTCTCATTCCAGAGTAAAAGCCTGATCCATCAACAGACAGGCAATCCACTTCTGATTTCAGCTTTTCTTGAAACTTTCTAAAGAAAGACTTCTCCTTAGAAAATTATCTGCTCCCTCTGCAGACCAAAGAGAGCATCATCTTGTGAGCATCTATGCAAACCAAGCCCAGCTCCTAAACTGTTGGCAATTCAAAACTCACAGTTTAAGACACAGCATAAAACTGGGAGATTTCACTTTTCCACAGCTTCTATTGAATTCTTAGAACAGGACGAGCACTGCATTTGGGCAGTCATGCAAAAACATTAATTTGCATTATAATTTACTGCTTTCCAAAATTGTCCTTGAGAGTGAGGTTGATCAGGACAGCAATCCTTCTGATACTGATGGGAATGTGAGCATTTGCCACTCTTTCTGAAATGAAATAGCTGATACTCACTGTCAGCCAGAGCAAAGATGTGACCACAGCATCTCTCTGCATCCTTATCACAGATATTTTGTGCACAGCAGCAAGAAATGCTCAGAGGGAAAGTTTTTATAAAGGAAGGGGAAGAGGCTTATTGACCTCACACACTAAGATTTGGCAAAAAATATTTGCAGAAAGGAAATTTGGAATTCATTTAGGGAGAACTTAAGAAGAAAATATATCATTAAAGGCTGAGTTCTTCAGATGCTGATGTCTTGTATCAATCACCCAGTACCAACCTGAAATTTCACCAATTAATTACTCCCACAACTGATGGAAGTAAGGAGCTTGGATCAGGCTGCAGCAGAACAGTTCAAGGGTATTAACTTAGAACATGTTAATTGCTGTTAATTTTGGGATCTGCTTAGGCTGTCCCACCCTCTTTTTGATTGTTTTTCACTTGATTAGCTGTTGGATTTAAGTATCCCAGCTCCATTTCCCAGGTCGCCACTTAAAGGGACTGACAAAGAGTAGGTCCCTTAATTTTGACCAGTGAGACGGGACCAGGTGCAATTGCAGAACTCCATTTATGCTGCCTAGCCAGTAATCCCATCTGATGAACTTTCTGGATACCACAAGTCTTCTGGAGCCTCCCCATTTTAGCAGAGGAGCAGCTTCTGAGCTAAGCCAAGAAGCCAGGCAGCCAGGAACTCATATTTTCTATCATATGTTGCAATATTTTTAATGAACTAGCCCAATTTTGTCCTTTTCTGTAGAAACAAGACCTTTTTCAAGCATTTTTCTTTCATGCATACTCACATCATTATGCCAGTGAGACTTTAAACCAAAGCTGTCCATCAGTCTCAGACAGAACAATCTCTCTCACAGTGCATATAAATACTTTTTGGACTGCTTTCCTTTCTCTCAGGCATTTATAGGTGATTATCAAGAGGCAAATGTCATATTCCTCCTTTGTCTGACAGGGTTTTTTTCTTTCTTGTCTCTCTATTTTCTGCATAGTAATTAAAAAGTTGGAGTTTCTGGGGGACTTCCCAAATTGCCGACCACACTTGCCATGGGATTGCATTCCAGCATAAAATCCCAGCCATTTCCTACTTTTCTGTTGCAACTAGTAAGCAAGAACCACAAAAGATCAGCACATATAGGGAGGAGCTGTGGGTAGTCTGCTGGCAAATGATGCAGTTAAGTACAATTTTATATTTATGAAGAACCCTCTTCTCATGAAAAAAAAGACAGAGATATTTTTCCTACTTGCTGTACACTCAAGAACGATGTCTAGCCAAGCATTTTATTACACTTTGATAGCCAGAAATATCCTTGGGGGGATACAATTACCGGGTACAATCCCTATGAAGAGCCTGGCAATTAGTAACAATTAAGATCCCCGTTAGCTTTCCATAGCTTCCACCCAGCTGCTTCCTTCGACCCCCTGGCCACCTTCCTTCCCCCGTTCCTGCCCCTTCACTGGCCTCCCTTCCATTTATTTTTGTCTTGAACAGGGAGCCCAGAACCAGCCTTTCACTCCAAGAAGGGTCACAGTGCTGTGAGGCAGAGAGGAATCACCATTTTCTCCAAACTACTGGCTCTGCTTTCATTAAAACATCCCCATGTGCCCTCATCACATCTGTATTCCTTGTTCCTTCCCTCTTCTTGCTTTCCTGTGAGGAGATGAACAGATTCTTTCCAACAAAGGAAATTTTATTGTGTCCTGTACCTTTGAATTGTGCAAAAATTAAAAGGTGTTACTGATTTTTCTGTAACCTCACAGTTTTGGTAGGTCTTAATTTCACCTACTTTGCAGATACACTCTGGGTGTAGGAAAGCCTGAAGGAATTGAAATGGGACCCAAAATTGAGGGCTTGAGCAAATGGTAGACAGCTGCATGCATCTTTCTGAAGTAAAACAGATACTGAATGTATCTGCTTGGAAATTAGGATTTTCTGCTTCTGCTATGCTTGTCATCCTGCAAGTTCTTCTTGTTTCATTTATCAGTTTGGATGCACCTGACCTTGTCTGTTCCGTCTTGAAAACCTCCTTGTGCCAAAACAGCAGCTGGGCACTCGTCCCACTCACATCACAGCCCTGAGCAAAACAGCCAAATGACCCAAAAAGTCTGTCCATCTGTTTGTTTTGCATACTGTTAAAGCAAAAAAAAAGGAGGGGGGAACTCAGTGAGGTTCACCAACCTTCACCAGGAGAGATGCAGAGGGAAATTCCTCTGGGTTCTCAGTTCACTGCCATTGCTGTCCTGTGGCTCACTCTGACCTGAGCACTGTCTCCTTCCTCTCCTGATGGAGAATAAACTCATCTGGGGAAAAGAGCACCCTGGAGAAGCAAGGGAAAAGTCACTCTTTGTACAAATTTCTGTCCTTTTGATAAAAATGTAGAATGAAAACATTCCTCCTCTTTAGTCATGGGATGGTGTCAAGCTCTCAGTCTCTTCTCCCTGCCCTGCTCCCTGCAGTGCCTGTGGGGTGATTTGGGGAGCTCTCCCACAGCCCAGGCCAGACAACAGGGGAACCCAAAGGAGTTGTGCCTACACACCCCAGCCCTACCCTGGAGAGCGCTCTCACTGCTGCCAAATATTCACCAGGGGACTTGGTGTCTCTTCAGTCTGCCTTCAGGGTCTGACATGCATCTTCATTCTCTTAGCTGAGATCAAGAAGAGAGCCCCTTGTATTCAAACACCCCCAAGCTGCTGAGGAGGGCTGGCCTGGCTCTTCCCTGAGCTCTTCTTCTCTAGGCTGGTGACACCAGCCTAGGACCTGTGAGTTGGACCATGAGAGCTCCTGGTCTTGTGCACCACCTTCTACATGTACTTGGATGGTGATAATAAAGAACTTTTTTTCATCTAAAAGAAAAAGAATTGGTGCCCTGGGCAAATGCAGAGGTCAATCAAAGGCAGAGGCTCCTGACCTTCAGCCCTCTCAGGATGGAGATCAGGCTCCACCCAGGCCCTCTGGCCTTATAAAGATTGAAATTGAGATTGGACACCCTCGCAGGCTGTCCTGTCCCCTGAAGCAGCATGGCTGGTGAGTGATGGAGTGAGGTCATCCCAGCCCTGACCCAGCCAGAGGTGCTGGGAGTGCAGCCTGGCCTCAGCCACAGCTCCAGCCCTGTGCTCTGCAGGAGCCACAGCTGATAATCTCCTGTCTTTCACCACGGGACAGCATCGCTGGGGACATTTCTCATCTGCCCTGCAATATGGGCCTTTACACCAGGAAAAGGGCCTGCAAAATTTATTTAAAGCAGAGTAGCAACAGCCCACATCTACCATCCAACATGGATAAAAATATGACCATTGAAGAAACCAAGGCTCAGTTCTCTCCTGCCTAGTAAACAACTTTTCCATCTTCAGGATGATTTCTTGGCTCCTCTCTCTTTAAATCATCAGTGTCACAGTGGAAATACCAGAAGGATGCAGTCCCTTAAAGCTCTTTCCTCTTTTTGCCTGTTGTTTAATTAAATTATCCTATAATGAAATCTTTCCCTAATGAGTCAGTGTTTAATAATTTATTAGCCACTGAAGCCCTTCTTGGAGTCTCATCAATTATGTATCACAGCACCAGGCACTTTCAATCTCTTTTTTCATTTCTCATTCACTTCATTAAAAGCCCCAGCCTTGCTGCTTCTGCGTTCCAATTCAGTTGCTCAGACATAGAGGTCAGTTCACTGATGCCAGTTTTGCCCAGTGCCCACCAACAGATGTGTGTGCACGTGCTGCTGGTCTAAAATGACACCTGGCATCTGGGCACACATCTGTGCACACGTGTGACAGAGGTGGGCACCTGCCTGTCTGCCTGGGAGCAACAAGGAGCATTTATCTCAGATTTACAGAGATTGCCATCTCTGTGCACATGTAAATATGTCTGAAGATGCATAAAATCTGTTAGCACTTGTGCAGCTACATCTATAAGGTCATATTTACTCACATACCTGTGAGGAATGTATCAATACTAGCATTCCTACCTAGGTCAGCATGTCAGCACACTCTTCTAATTGCAGGGAATTAATTTCCCTTATTCTGCCATCTTTTTTAGTTTTGGTACCCTTAAAAAAAAAAAGAAAAAGAAAAAAAAGAAAACACAGATAACCCATAGGAATGCACAAGACAAGTTCATATCTACTGAAGAGATTGGGAAGGGATTACTGAGCACACATTGCTGCAGTATTGTCACCCCTGGGGCAGTTTGGGGAGGAGAAGCTGGCTTTTTAATGAGGTTTCCCATCCCATTTGCTATCAGCCTTCTGTATTAATCTTTTACATGGACCAAGCTCCTCCAGTGACACTCAGGTAATGCTGGAGTCACTAACCCAGCTGACTGTTTATCCTGGATGCATTTTTCTGCCAAGAATTGTATAAAAAATACACTGCCATAAAAAAAACTAGTCCAGGGTTTTCTAAAGTATTGTTGTCCTCAAAAGAATTATTATAAAGCATTCCCCTTTTGCTCCAGCTTGTTTCTGTGACAGATTTTTTTTATTTAGCAGAAAATCATAATTAGTTTAATCTCCAATTTGGGAATGGAGAGCTGAGGTCTCGAGAGTGAGTGTTAACTCATGCAGTGTCCTTGGTAACCCTGGTGTGTTGGAGAGCTGGAGCAGGAGAAGCACCTGGCTCCACACCCCTGTGCTGGGAGCGCAGCTCAGTGGCACTGGCAGTAGAAGAGCAGATCTGATGTTCAACTTACACTGTCCTGCAGAAGAAGAGAGTTCTTTGGGTTTTTTTTCTGAGCAAAGCCTTGCTTAGCCCTATCTGATCTGAGAACATGGAAGCATCACAGATTTGTCCTGATGTTTTACATCCCCTTGAAACTCTAGGTCGGGATTCTCCAACTGCATCAGGTCTGAGGTTTTGGTTTCAGAATTACACTTTTCACAGTAGCCAGTTTGAAGAGAAGGGCAGAGGAGCCATGCTGCTGGCTGCCTTTCTCTGGAGTCAGATTCTGACTTTGTCCAACTTCCCAGCTATGCCAAGAGAGAAGCAGAATATAAAACCACATGCACTGGGTCACAACATGTTCCCAGTTGTGTTCCCAGGAGGCAGCAAGGGCAGAGGGGATCCCTTCTCCTCTGCACAACCAGCACAGCCTGACTCTGCTTCAGCTGACCACTGCCCCTGGTAGATCAGGGCTGCTGCTCTTGTCCCTGGTGACACGAGGTGGGGTGTAAGTGCTGCTTCCACAGTGTTTCCAAGGATGGGAAAATCACAATCACTCACATGTAAATGCATTTGCATTTTGAATACTTAACTAGACAGCTGTTCATGGGAAAGATTTTTTGATCAATTTATGCCCTGAAGCACAAAATTTGATTTTCTTCTTAATTATCTTATCAAGCATTTCTAGAAGAGCTGTTAGCTGTAACAATCTCATCAGGCCGTTCAAAAAATTCTACAGCGATTTTAGAGGGTCTTTCTTTACCTCAAATTGTTTCTCTCCAAGTGAACACTTCCCATAACCATTGCAAGAGAATCTGTAACAAACACCAATAAAATGTGTTTTACTAATTAAATTTTTTTGTTTGTTTTGTTTAATAAAGGGATGCAGCCCTCCAAAACAACCCTGTATTGGTGTCACTGGAACCCTGTGTTGCTCATCAGTAAATATTCTGTGTCAATAGGCCATTAACTATTAATCCCAGCGCTGGCCATTTGAGAACTCTACATCAACACTCTTGTTATTTTACACATTGCTTCTCATCTTATTAAATGACTTGCGCATATGGACAAGGGCACAGGCTCTCAAATGAGCCCACATCAATAACGCACGGGACACCGCCTCTGATAAGGAACGGAGAGAATCCCAAGAAAATGAATATGTCTGGGACTATCATGAGTATTTATTTACACCAAGAAGAAAGAGAACCCATTCTTGAAGAGCTTATTGTATTACCTAAGCTGAACTTCTAACATATGTTCACTCTCAACCACATCCTGGCTTCACTTTTTTTTTTTTCTTATCCTTAAAGCAAATTTGGTGTTAGTGAAAGATGCCAGACTGACAGGCAGAGTTCCCTGCTCGCCATGCAGGCTGCTGCCCAAATGTGCTCCTCTCCTGCTCAGCTCCCTGCTGCTACCTGATGCAGAGAGATGATTTCCAGGGTGAGAATTGAGCTTGTTGAGCCAGTCCTACACTACTACCAAGGACTATCACCTCTGGGAATGTGTTCTCCAGAATATGGGAGACACAAGGGGAGAGATGAATTGCTTTGATTCTCACCCTTTTCTTCAACAGTGTCTTGCAGCTTAAATGCATTAAAAGCAAAAAGCAGGAACAACACTTAAATAATGAAAAATGGTGCATCAATAAACAGTGTTTTTTCAAATTAATTCAGTATGCTGGACATTGTTGCTCCCAACAAATTCTCTCCAGGCACCTAATTTATGATCTCTAATCAAACCCTGACCTGCTGATTTTAACCTGACTCTTCTGTAAGTCACCCGAGAAATATTTTGATTCCCCAACTGGCTTTTCACTTCCTTCCAAGTAAGAGTGGAGCAAGTCCACAAAGCTACTCCAAGCAATTATTCAACTAGACAAACTAAGAAATACTATATCCTGTATTCAGCTACTAGAGATGTCCCTACAGGATTCCTCAGGCTGTTACAGAAGGTGACTGACAAAAGTTTTGAAAAGTCCTATTAGTGACATATGTAGTGAGACTGAAGGGGAAAAAATACTTCTAGTTTTCACTCTAGCAGAGAAATGGAAGTGAGGGATAAGCGAGGAACAGAGATTTGCAGTAGGTGTCAGGAGCATGTGGCAACATGGCAGCCAGACAAACATGTGCACACATGCAGAGAATTGAATAATATTGACATTGCCATCGCTGCTCTGTGATTGCATGGCTCTAATTCCTGCTATTTAGTTGGTCAAAACCCAGCAGGGATCGGTGCGTCTTCGACAGAGAGAGATGATGACATTGCAACAGCTGTGCTCTTCAGTAAAATCTGTAATGATACTCAGGTTTTATGGCTCTCTGGTTTGATTCCCAACAGCGACTCTCCCATTATCCGTGGTCGAGACAGGTTAGCACCTGCTGAAAGCAATTTCTCATGAATGAGTCAGTGTCAGCTCTGGAACGGCCGCGGCCCAGGCCTAGGCCTGCTCGTGGCGCGGTGGCTCCGCGGGGCAGATGGCCGTCCCCACACAGCCGGCCTGTGACAATCACGCCCTGTCAGAGCCCTGCCAGCTTGTGCTGCCCATCGTGGGGAGCCACACCTGTGCCGGGCAGATGGTGCTCGTGCCCCTTCCCTCGGGGGCTGTGGGGAGCACGCAGGGGGTCGGTGAGAGCTAACACTGGCTGCCCAACAGCCACATTTAGGAGAGGGGCCCAAGGGGATGGCTCGTCGCTGGAGGCAGAGCCCACGCTGTGCACGGGGTCCCTGAGCATCGGGGCTCCCTGAGCAGCCTCAGGGAATTGTTTGTGTCCGGCACTGGGAAATGGGTCATCTCTCTGGAGTCTGCTGCTCTGTGGCTCAGACTTGGCTGACACATAACGTGGGTCCCACCCATCCATGCTAGATACTTGCTGAATATTAGTCATTATTTTTTACATATTTACAACCCAACACTCAAAGGCAGATCCTTTACCAAGCGCCGCAGGCCAAACTCAGCCCTTAGTCCATTGTGCTGTGAAGGGTTAAGTGCAAAATTTGAATCACTCAGCTGTAGAGATGCAGCTCTGCCCCCAGTTCCCCCTGTCCTTTGGCTGCTAGAGACCAACACGTGCTTCATGCTCTCTGCACAGACCCAGACACATCTATTTGTGCCCAGTTCATGTGCAGATCCAGAGATGGCATCGTGGAACTTGACCCACAAGCAGCAGCTCTGTGGCCTGAGCTGCCGATGTTGACCTTGGTGAGGATGAGGCGTTTGCAGGACAGCACAGATGGAACATTTCCTTGACACTGATATTACGCAGAGTCCAGTAGGTCACTGTAAGTGCTTTGGATCAATGAGGCATCTCACAAGAGCCCATGCAGGCCCCCAGACTGGGATGAAATCTGATCTCATGGCTCAATGTGTTAGAACAATTTTTCAACTGCATTGAAAACAAGAGGCTACAGGGCAAGCAGTTGTCTCTCTTGAGGAAATAGCAAGGAAGGGATGAGGTTTACATCAGATATGTTCAGGATCACCAAACAAAAAGGAACAGTTGTGAGCAGGGGGAAGCAATAAAAACTGATGCCAGCAAGCTAATCTGGCAGTGGTCTGAGCATGAATGATCAGCACAACCTGCCAGTTATGGCCATTTCACTGGCCTAGCATTATGGAGCAGCATTTCCTGCAGACGCCACAGTTATCACCTTGCAGACCATGGAGCCTTGTTTTCACCTGTCTTGCTGGGCTCCAGACCTTCCCTGCCCCTGGCCAACATCTCTTGCAGGCAGTGACCACTGCAGGGAACTGGCAGATCCTACCCAAAGGAGGCACAGGGCTACTGGGGTGCATCACCTTTTCCCACTTTCATTACCACCCTTGGTTTTACTCATTTCATAGTCTAGACTTCCTTTTATATTTCTGACAGTTTTGTTACCAATTTTTTAAGAATTTCCAGTGCATATTTTTTTCCCCTGTGTGTTGGTTCCTCATACACAGTGTTTCTTGTTTTTCTTTTCTACTCAGTCCTCTGCTCTTGAAACTGTACATTTCCACAGCTCCTTCTTCCTCTTTATTTATGGACAGCCTTTATTTTTGATACAGCAATTTCTTTAGCTGTTGGTCAATGTACTAAACCCTACCAGAGATTCAGGTTTCTATCCAGAGGGAGGCTGAGCAGACTTTTCACCCTCCTTTGGGGGCAGTGATAGCATGACACACTTTTCAGGCAGACCATGGATGTAAGCAGTTTCACGTTTGTGTTAGCTAACAACTAAACTAAACTAAACCTTCAGCCACAGCCATGACTCTTGAGAAAAACATTAAATGTCATTTTACCTACTGAACAGTGACCACAGAGCAGACGTGAATCCTGCTTTGGTGGTGTGGATATGCACAGATGCAGAGCCCCAGGCAAGCATCCCTCCCACGAAACCGTATTTCCAACACATCCAACTTCTCAACTGTTGAAACGCAGCAACAGCAAAAACTAGAAAGCAGACAGCACATATGCTCCAGAGTTAAATAGTCACAGGGACAGGTGCACCCATCACCCAGGACAGCACTTGCCATGCCTCTGAACAGCAAAAAGTCACATGGAACTCTGGAAAAAGCCAAGAGAGTCAATATAGGAAAGTCACGGTCAGCAGGAGAATAAAGACCTCAGTTTACAGCACCAGACGGGGGGATGGGGGGGAGGGAAAAGAAGAAAAAACCCACCAGAGTCAACTTCATCTGTCATAGGCAAGCTGCAATCAATAGACACTTAAGGGTCTCTCAGAGTCCCATCTGGGCAATTAGCAATAGCATTAAGCAAGCAAAGACGTATTGTAAGTCTGATTCTTCAGTGGAAGTGACAGAAAAGAGAAATAAGAAACCAAATTACATCTTTAGATTCAAATTTTTCTCTCATTAATACTGCATGAAACCTAGTGTCATGGTCAAAAATTGAACAAAAATCAGAGTTTTGTTTTCTTCTTGCAATTTTCTGGTGCTTTTCTTTTATTTTTGATGGTGGTCAAGGTTTGTTTTAAATTCAAAAAATTCAATCTTGGTTTCAGACTATAGTAAAATCTATCAAAGTTGGAAAAT
The DNA here is from genome assembly GCA_013396955.1 of Regulus satrapa. NCBI lineage: Eukaryota > Metazoa > Chordata > Aves > Passeriformes > Regulidae > Regulus > Regulus satrapa. The sequence goes on from VWZN01008002.1 coordinate 178,674, forward strand.
AATTATGAATGCCAGTGAAAGAAAGAGTGTCCTTTTTACTATTTATTTTATCAACAAATAAAAATCAATTATTTTGAATGCCTCAAATTTCACTGAAATTGAGAAACATTTATATTTACACTCTTTCGACCGTAAAATGCATCAGGCATTCCTTCAGGCCTTCTGAGGATTACACTAGCAATAACTAGAAAAAGGAAAGTTTTCTATATATGTTTTATTTTGTTCCTGACCAACACTGAAGAATAATTTATTTATCAGGCAGAAGTATTTAGTGTGCTTTCAATTTTATTAAATATGACACTGATGCATTGTAGATGACAAAATTATATACAACTCATGTAACTAAATTACTGTCTCCACTGTGATCTCAGGACACTTCTCCTGAGAAATAGAGCAGACCGAGTATCCTGCATAAATTTAGTTGATTATCCCAAATTTTTCTCTAGACATTCAGCTGACCTGTTATTGTGCAGATTTTGACCTGTGATTTCATAGAAAATAAAGACTAAAGTTGTTGTTGGATTGGGACAAAATTTTCTATTGTAAGTTGTGTTCTTTTATTGTCTATCTATCCAGATCTTCCAAAAATAACAGAGAAAGTCAGTTCTGAGTACAGGAAGTTCCTATATAAGATATGCTTAATACTGCACAAGCAAAATGAGAATCTGTGCACACAGCCAACAAATTGGGTGCACTCTTGCATTACAAGTAATTACCTGTCGGTGTGCCATCAGTGAACTTCTACAGATGACACTAATTATCATACAGTAGTCAAGTCTATAATAGAAAAAAAAAATTTTGAAAGCTTTTTCTCAGCTCAAGTCTTCAGAGAGTCTGTCAGAGTTCGACTGGAGGGTTAGACCCCATAAATTTTGGCAAGTTATTAGCACTTTCTGTATCCAAATGGGGCAACTAGGATCAAATTTGCAGCAGATTCTTTTAACTTTGTGGAATTTTGCAGACAAAACAGACAAATTACAGAAACCTATGTCAGTTTGCCAGTGGAAAGTCATATCCTGTCTGTGGAGCAATTAAAAAGAACTTGTGGGATATGCATTCCTTATGCCTTTGCTTTGTGGCACAGCTATGAGATGAAAACGGTAATCTCGAAATGATGGAGCAGGGAAACTCCCAGCCTCTGAGCTGTGCTGTGATAGTTTTCTGCATGGCTTACCAGTGTAACAGAGACTCCTTTGAGCTCAGTGTTGCCCCTCGAAGAATCAAATTACATTTTAAACCTGCAGTGCTACTATTTTTCTTATCTTTTACCTACTGCAGGAAGCAACTTTAAATCTGCCCTGCATGGACCTGTTTCCAACACACATTTTAACTTTCGCACTGGTGCTGAGCTCTGAAGTCCAGAAGTGGCAACTCACTTGTAAATACTTAGTAAATCATTTTATCTGAAATAGTTGCCAGTGAGATAGAGGCTGTGTCTTTTTTGCAAAGTCTTATCTAAAAAAAGGGTTCTTTATTAAACACTGCAGTAGTGACAGACATAACAACTGAGCCACAAGCCAAGAGTTTGGCCATGGTAGCAATTCTATTTGGCAAGATAGGTTGCTGAAATGTTTCTGGTCGTTGAATTTCTCCTTTCAAACCCCTTCCTTTTCTCTGCCGTAATGAGTTTTGCAAACATATATTAAAGATGGCACCGAGACAGCTTGTAACATATTGACTGGGTTAACCAGGTCTGCCTAGAAGGGTTTTCAGTAGAAAAGTGATACTGAAAGCAATCCTGAATCCTGGCTGCTCGCTCCTAATTGATTTACATAAATGTTTATGTGACTCCGATTTCATAAACATTACATGCAACGTTAAGGGATTTGTAGGACAGATTTTTACAGCTTTCCATTTGGTCTCCATTTATCAGCTGAGACAGAGATTAGACTGAGAAGGGCCAGAAGGAGGAGGAGGAAGGGCAGAGGAGGACCAGGACATCTCGTGTCAGAGCTACTATAAATCAGATTAAGTTCATAATTTCTAATGGGCTGTTATGAAATGTTTCTGGGCTCCCCAGTATAACAGAGATATTTTCCTTTTCAGGTGAGTCCAGCAGAGAGCAAGAAAGGTGATTAAGGAACTGGAGCATCTGACATCTTAAGAGAAGCTTAGAGCCAGGATGGTTCAGCCTAGAGAAGAGGAGCCTCTTGGAGAGCCTTATTGATGTGTACAGATATCTGATGGGAACTGGGTGGGAAGATGGCTCAATGATACCTCATGGCAGGACACGAGGCAATGGGCACAGAAATAAACAGAAAAAATACCATTTAAACAAATGAAAGCCTTTTTCTCCAATGAGAGTGGTCTGGACCTGTTTGCCTGAGGAGGTTGTGCTGATATCCAAAATCTTACTTGGTGTGGCCAGAGAACCTGCCCTGGCTGAGCCTGTCCTGAGCTGGGGGTGGATGTCCAGGGATCCCTCCCACCTTCAGCACCCTTGGGTTCTGCTGTATGTATGGGTCAGAGTAGCAACTTTACCCTGACTTACACCGTTTGAAACGTTGGATCTCAGCAAGGCACTGAGGGGAAAAGTCATTTTTATTACATTCTTGGTCCTGTAGATTAATTTGGTGGCATGCAAAACATGTTAAAATTTATCATTTATGACTGTCAAACACCGTAGATTACTATTTTTCTCTGAACACGCTGCGGGTGTCTGTATGTTAATGACAATATCCTGCACCTGGGTATAATTGTCATTATTAATACTGATGTAAATGAAATGTTAATTCTTGCTAATACATCAAACGATGAAATGCTTTAAGAGTAGAATTGCTATAATAAAAGCAATTGGGCTGTTTCTTTGTAATTTGATGGCCCACAGAAGTGCAGAAACATGTCTTATGGCTTTACAAATCTGTGATAATTTCCTTCAACTTTTCCTTTTATTGCCTTGTCATTAAATTCTCATTGAGTTCTTAAAACAAAAATGTTTAAAACAGATGTGGCTGTTAAAGTTACAATATGAATTTTACAACCTTACATTTTATGACACTGAAAGAAATTTCAGCCACCAAAGTGACAAGAATGGAAGCAGAAGGAAACTCTAAGGGTGACAAATTTCCATAATTGCAAAAAAACTTAAGTTAATATAATGCACACATTATATTCTAATCATTTAAATCAGTATTCAGAATGATGAAAATTATCCAAAACCACAAGAATTATCAGAACTGAATAGCATAGAAACAAGAAAATAAAATTAATTTAATTTTTTTTTAAGGGAGAAAAAAATAAAATAAGGTGGAAAATTAAAGAAAAAATTCTTAGTTCCACTTCTGTCCTTTATCAGTTTCCTCAATGTATCAAATATATTTGACCTAAATAGTTAATTTCACAGTAATCCACACAGAATTCTTCAAATAATCCTAGGGCAATGATTCATTTTTTAAAAATTACTAATTTTCATTATATTTTAGAAAGGAAATTCAACTTCCATTTAATCTATGTATAAAAACCCAATATCTGATTCCAACAGAAGTCTCACTATGGGTAGACAGACAGACAGAAATGTAGACATGGTCTCTTTATGTCTTAAAATAATTCCCAACAAGTGTAGGAATGACCCCTTGCAGTATATTATCCCCCACAATATGTTTTCTGAACTTTCATGTGAATTGCTCCATGCTAATTCCTCATTTCCTGGATTTAAGTCTGCGTGCCCCAACCCTTCACCAGTGTGTGCATGTTTCTTTTGCTCCCTTGCAGCAAGAAACATCTTCCCATGCTGAATATTCTTTTATGTTGAATATTCCCAGCCAGTTCAACAGGATTACATCATGACTATCCCAAGTGAGAAAGGTAAAATCTGATTTCAGCCTTCTTATTTTTTCTTCCTGTCTTCTTTTTCTTTTTTTTCTTTTTTCCTTTTCAGTTTTATGGATATCTGAAGGTTTGATTCTCCTAGAAACTGCACTTTTATTCTTTTCCAAGGCAATTCATATTAATGATCATTTGCTAAAATTAAAGTCTACATATTTCAGATATGAACTAACTCTCTTTACAATGAAACATCCATCATTTGTTTTAAAACCTGTCTTCCTTTTGCTGTTTATAAAGTTCTACACACCTCAGCTTTGTAATCAATTAAATTGTTTTAGTGAGGGTTTTAATCTTATGCTCAGGGAAAGTGAAAATTCAGGCCCTAATAATTTTTAGTGAGACTGTAACATCTCCCTGTGTGCTGCAAGAACAACCAAGAAGTTTTCCTGTTGGACTTCAGTGGGATGTGTATTTAAATAAAGGCTGGTGCTATCTAATTAATCCATGTAATCAAGTTGCTACAAAGACTGGTGTTTATTTATATGGTCCCCAAGTTTATTGGCTCCATTTTGTTCTTTAACTCCTGCCAGCAGCAGTGTCCCTGCCCCACACTGCTCCATATTTCTTCTCTCCAATTCTCTTGAAACGAGCCCTGCAAACATTTTCCCATTCCCTGACTCCCTGTTCTTGCTTATATTTTGCTCAAGACTGGGCAGAGGCTTTCCAGCTTTGTTCTGGTCCTTGATTTACTGCTTTTCCTCCTGTGCACTTTGCAGTGACTTCCCCATGCTCCTTATTCCCATAGTATCAAGCACGTTCTGGAGAAGGCAGCTTTGTCAGTCAGCCACGTGATGACGTACACTTTTGGCTTCAGCAGAGAAAAAACCTTCACCTCTCCTCTTCCATTCAGTCCCAGCTCCAGCCCCTGCTCCCCAACAGCCACATTACCTCACGGTTTCGGCAGCCCTCCCTCTGATCTCCCCTTCTCCCGTGACTGATCTCAACGCTGGCCAGGTAACTTTCCATATTAGCAGCTAATCTCTCTGCTCCCATATGGCCGGGGTCAGTCATCATTTCCATGACTTATTTGTTTCAATATCCGTAAAAAGTGAGGAAGTCCTTGGCACTGAGTAGCTTTAAATGATTTCAGGGGTCAACAGTGTCTTTGTTGCAGCACTGCGAATGGTCCCCGTGCCTGCACTCACCTCTGAGCACTGCCCTGCACTGAGCAAGGGGTAACACAGGTGCCCTCCCATCTCAATTTACTGCAGACATTATTATATTATATCTGTAGAAATTCAGTTATTAATAATATGGTCCCCTTTCTATCAGCCAAGCATGACAAACGTCTGTTAGGAAGGTAAGTCTGGGGCTTACGAGGAAATCTGATAAAATAATGTCTCACTGCTAGAATCGCCATGTCAGCAAGACTCAAATCTGGCTCAAAAACTGTATCGTCCATGCAAGGTCACAAAGGCAAAAGAGGGGAAAATAGATATACAAAATGATCTTTTAAAAACCCAGAGATCTGAGTTGCCAGAAAGAAGAAGCTCCCTTGCTGAGGGAGGATGTGTCTTGGTTTGATAGTCCAATTTGCTCAGGCCTATTAAACTTCACCTGTTTTTAAATGATTTTCTTATGATTCCTTACCCATTGCTGTGTAAGGTCTGTAAGATCTATATATGTTTTTTAAAATAAAGAAGATATATCTGCCAGCATTTTGGCTCCTCAGTCCTCCAGACATGTTCAGAGAGGGACTGAATATCTCTGATTAATGCTAATGCTTGATTAGTGAACTAATGCTCTCATGGATGGTAGCAAGCCACCACATAAAGAAAATGCTATGTGAAAGAGACTGGAATGAGAAGATGATCTAATAAGCCTCTTTACATTTTGGTTCATTATTTATTGCAGCTACTTCATATGCAACTTGCATGCTATAATGTTAACATTATTTGAAAAGTCATAAATCTCTTTGATAATAAGAGACTCATGCACATATATACAGAAATTTTTAACTACTCTCCAGACATTTACAACATAACTATTGCACGTAGCTTCAGAAAAGGCTTTTTTTTCCTTTTTTTTTTTTTAAACTGGAAGTATCACTGTCAGTTCCCATGCACAAATAGTTTGGACATGATATAATGACGACAGTGCTTCAGCCCAGGCAGCCCCCAGATTTCACAGATGTGGTGTGTAATTGGCTGCCACCCAAGTGGTGATACACTCCTGTCAGAGCAGTGCAAAGAGATTTCACCCAGACAGCCAGGCCAGCTTTTCCCTCAGCCTGCAGGGTGCGAGCTGTGTTTGTCAGCACTGACCTCCGTGTTTTCAGCAGCAGCAAAACCAGATGGGGCATCATCCACAAGTAGTGCCAGCTGGGGGATCCTCTGAGACAGAACTGCTTCCTTTTGTCCTTAGGGAAAAAGAAATGCACAAAGAAACTATGGGAATAAATTCCACCTGCTGTTTAAGGACATGTTCAAGAGCTAATTAAGGCTCTTCTAGTCACAAGCCAGAAGGAGTCAAACAGGAGGAGGAGCTGAGGGTCTGTGCAAGGTTTTCATCACATTAGGAAGCTCAAAGTGCTGCTATTCAGATCCTGACATCCTGACCCACCTGGATGATGTCTCTGAAGCTTAGAAAAACTGTAAAAATAACAACCTCACGCACATTTCACTCAGAAGTTTTTACCTCCTCCCTTCTTTTCAGCAAGGGCTTGACGTTTGCTGCCGTGGGAATGCATGAGGTGCCTGGACGTTTCGCAGTCCCCAGCTCTGCCTGTGTCTAACTCAAGCAATTCAGAATCGTCGGTCTGCAAACGCTCATCAGAGGCTTGTGGAAGCTGAGTAGCTGTCTTCTCTGCTTAGCTGTAAAAGGGGGAAATAATAGAATTGACTATTGAAACATTGATGCAAGGGTGAAGTAATTGATTTTGAGAAGCATTCGGGTATAATGGCAATACCACCATGGAGATGTACACAACTAAACTCACTTTCATATTGCAGAAGTATTGGAATAATGTGCAGTACAAAACATTTGGGAACATGTATTAAAAGGGGGCTAAAAAGTCCTAAACAGCCCATGAGCATCCAGTGGGTGAAACAGGACGGGACAATGCAGTTATAATTTAACTGAATCAAGCATAGGGGGAAAAAATAGTCGGTGTTAAAGTTACAACATTAATTCTTAACTGTTCTAGTTTTTGAGTGCTTGAATGAACAATTTCAGCATATTTTGAGTAAAGAAATGTAACCAAATTTTGTGATTAATGATTTCAGTGAAAGTACATGTAGGTTTGACTAGGCTAGGTATTAAAGCCCTGGAATTTTCTCTTAGTTACATTATGTCTGAGAAAGCAGAGATACATGTGAAATAGATATAAACAGGCATCCCTTTCACTTCCCAGCTCTGGCATATGGAAATACCTTGAATCTCAGCTCTGCTTCAAAGTGCCTGTGGAGCAGCTTCCCAGCTTTGTGCAGCTTCCCTGATAAATGCACTCACAGAAAATGCCTGTAAGAAAACTTGATACTACGTGAAACTAATCTGGTTTCACATTCTGTCAAAGCCTCCAAACCAAGTAACTTCCAGCTGAAAGATTTGTGTACCTGTGACTCATTCTTGTGTTGCCATGAAAACTGAGCAAAGGCAGGAACAGATGCTTTAGACACACAAATGAGATGATTACAACAGTTTAAGCTAAGCTTAACCTCTGGATTTGGGCCTCATAGTCTGCAGCTGAGTGGTAGCCAGAGTAGACACTGTCTTACACATATAAACTGGGAAACATTTCTTCAAGGTCCTGGGAAATGAAATACAGAGCTGTAACTGGAGTCTTCTCAGCTCTTTCTCAGTATGGAGGTAACATCCCCAGTGCCAAACAGTGCATAAAGACTGTCAAAGCAGGCTTTGGGTGGTGTGTCCCCAAACAGACCCTAGAGCCTGCTGAAACAGCCTGGACTTTTGTCATGAGCATGCAAAAATGGAGTCACAGTTGCAGAAATGTTATTCTCATATATTTGTCCTGCCTCGCTCAGCCATGAAGATGGTCACTGACCCTGCACTGGCCCTTTCCCATGGGCAGCCCAGCAGGCAGTGAAGACGGTGACCAAAGTGATCATTCTCTGATGATGGCAGCGCTGGCAAACAGCCTTCTTGCAGTTCACTCCTGGCTATGGCAGAGGCAGCATCTCCCCGGTGTAGGGTCCTGATTGTCCCTTCTCCTGCCATCCCACGTCAGCCCTGGGGACAAGCACACCCTGTTCCTTCACACATGGAGCAGCCCAGCCTGGGACAGGGCTGAAACACTTTGATGAAGAAGATAATTTTTTTTTTTTTTTTGGTTAATTTTCACTTCCCGTGGGATGTGCACATGAGAACCCATCAGTGTGGCAGTAGAGGCAGAACTAGTTTGGTTCTGTTTGGCCCTAAAAATACCATCATGGAGTATTTATTCCTTCTCACTTTGCTTTCCTTATAAAAACATGTAATACACAAGTAAATACTGTAGCAAAATTTGTATTATCAAGACCATAGTCTGGTTTGTGTGTGTGAGTTCCTTCAGCCCTATACCTTAATCATGCATTACTTTGTTGGTCAAAATAGAATCTCAGCAATACTTAGGGTAGCCCACTTCCTTGATGAGTTTGAACAGGAAAATTTGGCAAACTTTGATTTGTATAATTCAATCTCAGTTTTCTGATTCTCCATTGGTTTTTGTTCTTTCAGGCTAATAAAAGTAAAAATCAGTAAAAACTTTTTTTTGGCACTAGCAACTGTGGATCTGACTGAATACAGAAAAACAGGAGATTGACTGAAATGGTTCCATTATTACATGGTCATTTTGAATGTTGAACTTCACTTCAAGCCAAAGAACATGCTAAAGAAAATAAAGCTTGAATATATTGTTCCCACATTTGCAAACCACTAACACAGGAATATTTTTGAGCATCCTAAATATTCACCATTTTTGGCTATGACTTTATCTCAGTCACCATCTCCAATGCCAAGTTTATTTTTAAAGAGCAGTCTAGTTCCTGCTCCTTCAGGTTTCTGCAGACAGCTTTTTTGTTTTGCTCTTCCCATGCTATGAAAAATCTGTCATTCAGTATTTAATTCTAGCACCTAACTGCCTCTCTTGAGACAACAGAGGAGCCTCCAACAGCTATGAACCCATCAAGATTCACAACTAGGATAAAAAACCCAAACGTGAAGGTTAAAGCAAAACAGCAGGTCAGGAAGCTCAAAGGCTTGTAGCATTGATTTCTTTGGCACAAAAATCACTGGGTTAGTCCAGTCTGTCCTCTGATTTAAAAGGAATTATCCTGAGGTAAAAATAAAGGAATGCAGTGGTGAATCGGGCTCATTGTCTGGATTTAGCACGAAGCTGAGATGAAGGCGCTGGGCTGCGTGTGATGCAAGGTGTAAATGAACAACACGCGTGGGCAAGGCTTGATCTGCTCCTTCTGGTGTGTGCAAAACTCCTCTCAGGTGTTCCCCTGCACAGCTCCTCAGGCCACACAACACTCGTCTGTTCTCTAATTAAAATATTGAGCTGATACATCAAGACCTTGCAAAACCGTTGGAGCCAAATGCTGCAATGAGACTCCATCATTTCTCTGTCAAAATCTACAATAAGCCACTTTTAATTTGTGAGGGTTTAAGGCTGTAAGTTCATGTTCATCAATATGTACTTGGAAGAGTTTTGCTGTCCTTCTACTCCTTCCCTGTGATTGCCCAGCAACTGCACTTGATTTTTTCACACCTTTTGAAGGTTTAAGGGCTGCTTCTGCTGTTGCTGCTTCCCTCCTCCAAAGCAATTGCTGTTTTCTGCCCTGAATAAGCTGCAGAAAGCAAGGCTTTGGCTGGCCAGTCACTCAGACTGCAAGGGTTCAGGTGGGGAGAGGCTGTGGGGAGAAGCCAGGCTGGGCAAGAAGAGAGCTCAGAAAGTCCTCAACATGGCTTTCAACAAATATTGCTCCACTGGGCTTTATATCCCTCAGGAAAGCTGTGGGCAGGTGATACAGCCTGACTCAGGCTGTTTTCAACTCTGGTCTCTGTGCATCAGACATGGGCAAGGGACTTGTCAGACCTTCTGAGTGTCCTGCAACAGGACAGTTGCACCCTCGTGGTATCAAAGCTTGTCAATCAGACTGGTATTTTTTGGCATTTTCTTAAGAGGGGCCCACAGGACAGAGATAACCAGAGAAGCACCCACTGGAATACACTTTTTCTGAAACATTGCAGTGTTTGGAGTTCTTTTTAAAGCACCAGCCCTAGTGGTATGGCTCTAGATAATGAGATGTGACTTCATTTGAAATATATGGAGTGCATCAGACATCATCACAGCTCTGAGGACAATCTAGACCCCCAAAAGCTCAAAGAGCACGTCACAATTGTTTTAAGCATCAACTGACCTTTCTTTACACTGGTGAGGGAACCTCCCTGTAATGCTGAAGCTGTGGGATTAGCAACACAGTCTGACTTGCAGGGTCCATGACCTGGGTGTACCCAAGACTCCCAGAGAGGCAGCGACACTTCTTGAAGCAGCTTCCTGCCTTCAGAGAATACCTCTTCTGTAGATTTTCATATCTCACTATCATCTGGCTGAATTTTAAACAGAAACTTAGGTGAAAAGGGGCTTCTCACTGTGTTTCACAATACCTGGCACTGGTTGTTCCAACAGTGAGCACAAACTCCCTAAGAAAAACACTAGTTCAGCCATAATTTCCTGTCTTTCTGTTTCTGCTTTTCGGGGTTATGCATACCATTACCCAGGGCTTAGCTGTGTTGTGAAAGACACTAACCAAGTGTAATGACTTGGGGAATTCAGCTCAGAGCTTTAGAGTTTCCAGAAATCTTTCTCCCCCAAGAAGATTTTCCAGCTATTTTATAGGCAGCAGAAGGAAAAACAGTTTGCCCAGACAGCAGCAGCGTGAGCTATCTTTGGATCCACACTGTCAAATGCAGAAGGCATTTGCTGGGCAGCTCTCAAAGTGTGCATACCACAAGATTTAATCAAGGAAACTCAAGTTCATGTCCTATTTTGCAAGAGGTATATTCCCCAAAAGGGCTGGGCACGCCTCCAGGGAAAATTCATCACTGCTGTGGAGCAAAATTGAGATGGCAAATGCTTTAAGGTTGGAAACACCCATGTGCTGCTCCTGCACTGCCTGGTGACCACTGGCCTGCAGAGCTGGGACCACAAACTGTCCTGGGCTTTTGCAAACTGTGGGGCACTGGCACTGCTCTCAGCATTGTGTTCCTGGCAGCAGCCCATGCAACATCCCTCGGTAGGTCATCTGAAAACTCAAAGAAGACCATTTAGATTTGTGAAAAGTTGTGTCAAGTGCTTTTTCCTTTTGTTAGGCGGACAACTTTGATTTTGAAATGTCTTTTTAACTAGGAGACAGACTAATTTGGGAAGCCCATTCTGTCCCACAAATGACATTAGGATTATACCAGCCCAACTAGAAAAACTCTCAACAACCAAAACAGAGATAAACAGACAGGTTCTGTTATCTTTGCTCACCTAAACTTACAGTTCTATAAAAAACAACCCCACAGAAGCATACAGTTATTGAACAAGAAAAAGATCAGTATTAAGAAAATATTCAAATAGCATGAGAATCCCTCTTTTAGAATATCAAAAATTAATGTCAAGTGTGATAACGATCAAAACTAAAAAGGAGCAAAATAGGCTTCTTTTAAAAGGGAACACATCTGCTCTGCTTTGTTTTTTTCCCTGATCACTGTGAAAATAGTAGGTTTTGCCTCAGGAGGTAGAAAAGGTTTCACTCCTCTAGCAATGCCTTCATTTTTCTTCTGACCCCTTGGATCATTTAATTGGGCTCCTTTTAAAGCCAGTCTGTAGGTAAACTGCATGCATAATTAGCCAGCTGCGTCCCCTGCCAAGAGTGTGTCATTTGGTATCTGTGAGTGCCAGCAGGGTCAGGCATGACACATGGTGCAGCTCTGCAAAGCAAACAACCTTCGGGTCCTGTCCATAAAACAGGGAACACGTTCAGGGCTGTATCGGGCTCTTTCAGCAGTTTCTCATGCATGACCAGAGGTGTGGATTTTATGTGCAACTCATAAAGAAAACTCTCCAATTTGCACGCCACAAGCACTAGCAGGTGATGGCTCAGGGTAGCAGAGGAGGTGAAAAAACCTTTGGCAAAGACATTAAACTGTGTCTGCATGTAAAGAATACTCTTTTCCATTTAGTGCAGGCAGCAGTTGCCATGTGATGGCTAAAGCAGCTAAGCAGCAAGTTAGAAATAGCTTTGTGAATCACTTCTTTGTATCCCAGCAGGACTGGCTCAGACCCTTTGGAAGGTGAAATTTTAGGAATCTACCTGTAAGCACATTTTATTTTTAATTAAATGCTCTGGCAGGACCCCACCCTTTGCTCTCAGTGCAAAGGTGGTGCTTTGCACAGCTGGCAGAGAGTTAATGGTGCCTTGGCCATGTGGTGGCCCACCCTGGGTGGATTTTGGAGAAAGTCGTGTGTAAATTGAGCTCCAGGCACCTCTGCAGCCACTTGGAAAGCCCTTGTAGTACCAGAGCTGCATCAGACTGTGCTGGGTCTGCAGCAATGAGACACACAGACATTTATCTGGATCTGATCAAGAGAGAAACATTTTCCTGACCACAGAAGAGTAATCTCAGCATTATTGTACCACCACTTGCATCAGGTCCATCTTCCCTGAAGTATTTGCCTTGCCTTCTTTTCATTTCCTTCCAAAATCCAAGTGAGACTCACACAGGTGCTGAAGTCTTCCCTGCTTGCACAGTGTGGAACCATCACACACTGCCTATGTCAAGAGGTTCCCATTTTCATCAGTCCCCTCTGTTCTTCCCCGCGTCAGCTGTGACTCTGCCACTGAAGAGTTATCCATTCCTTGAGGGTGTATGGCTGAGCCCTTGGTTGCTAATTAAATGTATTTTTTGATGAGGAGGACTTTTACACTTCATGAAGGAAGCCAGAGATGGAAATCACTCGCAAAACCCGTGATTTACACACACAGTGACATTCTTACCCTGCTCAGGACAAGACCCAAAGCCAAGCCCCAGATGTGGATCCCAACAGATCTTTACTTGTTAAGCACTCACATTGGGCCCCTTTCCTGCCTTACAGCAGCTCTGTACAACACCCACCCAACACCTGTGGGATTCCAAAGAGCCACAGGTAAAGGATGAGCAGGGAATTCCTGAAGTGTGCCAGGATCCCAGGATGCCCACACCACCTCTTACCACTGACATTTCTTTATTGTGGACACTTCATAGGCCACTGCTTTTATTTCCTGAGGGATGGGAAAACTTGCAGATTCAAATTATAAAGATCTGCCAGATCTGCCAAATCAGGAACTGTTACTTCTTTGTATTTTACTATTTGAATCTTTCAGGGTCTCATTTCTGAGCTTTTCTCCACAAGTAGCAACACCAGTAGCTCGTCTGTGCTCGCTTATGTAAAGTACATGGAAATGCTGACAAATTCATTAATTCCAGAAGCTGGAGATTTAAGAAAAACACCCGGTATTGTGAGACTCTCAACAGTCATAAGACTTTGATGTTTTGAATGATGGAGTTTCCACCACTTCCACTGGAGACTAGTCCAAACCAGGTCCCTGTATACTCATGTTGCTGTTACTCAGCAGTTTTGTATTTTCACTACAAAACCACTCCTTTCATATCATTCTTGACATCCCATACAGAGGAAATCCAGAGAATGGAGGTTTCTCAATTCTCCATAATACTTAGGAATATGAGATGAATACATTCATGTGGTACACTTAAGGTTATCATGATTGTCTTCAGGAAATGAAAGGGGCCAGAGCTTTCACACATTTTTGAGCATTTATAAAAATAATTATTGAAAAAAAAATCTCCAATCTTCTTGTTTAACAAAGAAGATATTGTTTGGAAGATAGAAAATAAATTAATTTTCTACTATGACCTCATTAAGATTGGATTTAAGTTCCAACCCAAAAGAATTTTAGAACAACATTAGTCTCCTGCCCTTAAATCTCCATCTATTGAAGCTGGTCTATTTATTAATTTCCCTGCTGGAGAGCATATTTTGACTGGCCAGTGAGCTGAGCAGACAGTCTCTCCCCAAAAGCTCACACACGAGGTCCATTTCCTTATTCATTTCTTCTCAGTGGAAAGGGTGTTTCCAGCCATATCGTTTTTAATCAAAGCACTCTTGACTCAGACACAATTGTTCACGTTGATGGACAGATGGGGATTTGATCCAGACCCAAGAAAACAAAAAAGCAGAAAGGGCAGCGCCTCTCTTATCTTCAATGAATGAACAAGATTAACCATAACCTGTTCTCTTCTCACCATACAACAAATCCAGTGTGTGCTCCCAGAGCAGCCACAGATTCACATCTTGTAATTTTTAATACAAGACATATACAGCCTGAGGGAACAAATTACTCTTCTGTATTCAACATGCTTCAGTGCCTTCAGAGGACTGTGCTTGAGAAATACAGTTACTTGGCTTGGCAGAAAAAGCCTTTGAAAACAAAGGAGAGGGCTCTCTGCGATGAAAGTCAAGTTCATCCCAAAAACAACAAAAGAAAGCAGTTTGGGAAGTTGGACAGGCTTTGGTGGAAAATTGTCCAGACACGAGTTCACTTTCTAAGTGGCACTGTGCAGCAAATTGGTTTTCTGTGCAATCCCAAAGCATGACCGTCTTAAAAAACCCCAACCAAAACACAAAAACCACAGTTCAAAATGGGCAAGGCTCTGCATCCCAGTTTCCCTGTTGGGAACCCGGAGCTGAGCTGATGGGATGAGGGAGCCCTTCTCTTCCTTCTTCCCTCTTCTGCCTGTCCTAAAATCTCAGCTCCTCAGGAGAGGTACTATTTTCTCATGTGAAAGTGCAGGAAGGCTGGGATCCCAAATGCTACCGAAATAAAAATACCGAAGGGAGATGAAAAGCCTGTGGGTCTCTATAAATAAGCCTGAGTGGGCTCGTTGTCTGATACCCTCGGCAGCTGTGCCACCCCTGTGGGCACTAAATCACAGCAGTGCTGCCTCCACACTCACATGGTGACACTCACTCAAGAACCAGGAGATTTTAAACCGTACAGAGTTTGAGACATTTCATTTGTTTCATTCAGCAGGAGTTGGTTTGAACCTATGAAAGCTAGGAAAACAAGAAACTTACTCTGTCTCAACAACAAACAAATAAATGAAAACAACAAAAAAACCAAGCAAAAACCATAATCCCTCCAAAATCAAAACCAAATAAACCAATAAAAACCCAAAAAAAAAAAA